>JAEQML010066123.1:0-20270 GCA_016904865.1 Pissodes strobi
GGAGATTCTTGTAGACCTTTATTTAAAAGAGAAATCTTCTAACTCTAGGTTTTCTCTTTATACCGGAGACTGCATGTCTTATGCATAAAAAATTCAGAGAAACAATATGCAGCACACCAAACTATGTTACGAGGCAATCATATCTGATTGGTCTTCTAATACCTAATTCTAGCTCGATACGGGATTCAATCTTTTTTAACAGCAGAAAGATATTTAACCATTTGCCTTTAGAGATAAGAAAAACGTATGAAACAAAGGAATTTAAATTGGATAGGATTATGTATTATATATTGTTTAAGTTGAGTATGACTGAATTTCATGTAATGTACTGTGGTTTGGTTTTAATGTTACTTGTAGGACTATGACGTTATAGAAGAGTTTAGGTCTTTGCTTCTCGATTTTAATTTTAACTTCATACTATAGTATTTGCACTTGTGCTAGTTATGGACTCTTATTTTAATGTGTATAATTAATTCTTGTTATTATTGTTTCATGCTGCTTTTTGTGTGTAATTTATTTTTATTAACCAGCTTTGTCAAAGATAAATCATTTTCTTCAGATAATAAAGCATATATTGATTGATTGATAAAATTGAACATCATCTAATGCCAGAGTACTTAAATACCTACTTAAGGAAACAATTGCAATTTCATAATTACGATATTAGATCCAAGCAAAACTACCTATATTGACATCGTACACACTTCACCATTGCAAAAGACGCTATTTTCTGAGGGACTTCGGTGTTTTAATGAATTGTGTCTGTGAAGTAGGAGGCTGTTTACTTATTTGCGCAATTAGAGTCGTTTTTTTTGTGTTTTTTTGTAATTTAAATATAAGTAGCCAAGTGCTAAATAAAAATATTTTCATTTTATTACATTTCGAAGAAAATTGTACCTAACAGAAAAAAAATAATTTTATAATTTTTATAGAACAATGATAAATAGAAGTTATTTATTTTATTAATTTCTCTGTTTTATTAAAATTTGTCCATATACTTACCTTTTTTGAGATTTGCAATTTGTTTTATTGTAATGTTTTTTGTTCCCCTAAAAACGTATTATTTAGCTAATAAACAAATGGGTACTAGAGATTTGAATTTATTTTCTAAAGTTTCAATCAAAGTACATACGTTTCCATTTACTTATAAAATATAAATCTATTTGTATTTGTTTACTCAAATTTTCATAATTTACAATTATCACTACACAGTTGAAATTATGAACGACAATAGCAGAAGCTATATGAACAAAAATTAACTTTGAACCTCATGATACTTAATTATATATGATTATTATCATATATACGTAAGTATATGATCTAGGTTTTCAACCTATAAAAAGTAAAAAATGGGAATATTCAATTATTATGCTAAACAAAGTTCCTTGTATCATATTTAAACCTGCTCTGTGATACACGAAAGAATCTAACATCCGAAAGCCGATTGACTTGCATAAATTCTATTCACTGGGCAATTAAGTAGCGAGATGTCATGCCGAACCATGATAATGATGCCCAACAGTATAACCATTTTATAATAATACCCATTATAAAATGGTATACCTCTATGATATTTTAAATGACCCGCGTTACCGGTAAATGGGAAATCAGTGCAATAAAACGAGACCTTCCTGTAGTACGAGATGGACTGAGGAAATTTGTGACGTTTTTCAAACTGATTGGCTGGCGTTCGTTCGCCCCGACCGTTTCTAGTATATTGACCGTGATCGGGACGAACCGTATCGAGTACGTTCCGATCGATATATCTCGCAGTGTTGTCAATTAGCGTGTAATTACACGCTTTGTGTGCGTTTTGATTGCCTTGCGTGCATTTTTCGAACGCTCTCAAAAAGCTTGTATTTTGTGTGTAATTTCACAAAAAGCGTATATTTTGAATGTAATTTTGTAAATTGAAAAAACTTTTTGTTTTTTTACGGCTTTCCAAGCCAAAGCCGATATACCATTGCCATCTATTGTAATAAAAAATAAATAGGATTAGACGTGCTTTCCTGTTCTGATTTACAAATCCAACGACAACACTAGTCACCACGACTGTCAGATGACAGTTGTGACAGCACAGAATTTCCCTTGTCAAAGCAAAATACAAACCCAAGTGTGACAGCTGACAGCGTGACACCACAAGTCATTCTCTCACCTCTGTCTTGTGTTACATTTTTATTTTTTAGTTGAGCCGGGCGCAAATACTTCATCCTTAATCATCCATACGCCTGACAAGCCCTGGAGTTGCGCGTGCGCATCACAAACACATTTCTGACAAACATGTTACGGTCGAGGAAATTGCTGTCAGCGCGTCTCGTGGTGCAGTGGTCAGATCCTGTGCTTGCGAAGGGATGGCCGGCGTTCGATTCCCGTCGGTAGCAAAACTTTTTTAATATTTTATAAGGTTATGTTTGTTCCTTATTTTACATTTGCGCTAGTTCTATTTCGTTGCGCCCCGGAGCGAGCGAAGCGAGATGAGGGCATTGAATGAAATGAAAAAAAATATTCGCGCGCAAGCCCAGGTTTCGTCAGCCGGATGGACTTGTGTAGATGGTTAAGAGTAAAATGTGTGCGAATCGAGCCTGTTGGTTGATCGGAGACAGGGTTGACCTCTAGATTTGGGCCCATTTCTCAAAATCATTCGTCAAAAAAGTTATTCTTTCTTCCAGATTTTTCAAAATATTAAAATGTAGGTGGAGACTAAAGTCTAGGTCCCAGTGGCAACTGGGCGCCCGACAGTATTGCCATTGTAGTGATTTGTTTACTATTTTAGAATGTCTAATATTTCACTTCACGCAAGGGATGTAACCTACTAAAACTAACCAAAAATAACCCAAGACTTTCCCAAAATGAAGAAAAAAAAAACCTTTTACAAACAAAATCTTTAAAAAATAAAAAGAAAATTCATGGGAATAGATCCCGGGCCGCCGTATCACAGACAGTGCATCTAGCCACTGGACCACCAATGCAGTTGGAAGCAATAATTGATTGCACCGTAAAAGCATGGGTAAACTAGCATTGTTTTACCCATATATGTAACAAGTTCTACATATATGGTTTTACCGATAAAACACTGGTGATGCTGTCGGGCGCCGAATTGCCATTCGGACAGATACGCGCGTCTGCCTATAGCAAATTTTCAACCTTCAGACCTGCCTATTTGGCAGCAGTCCGCTGTGATCGCTCGCTCCGGGGGTGCAACCAAACAAAACTAACCCAAACTAACCAAAGACAATGCCCAAAATCAAGAAAAAAAACTGAATAATATATGAATTGGCACGTACGCATGCGTGAAGGCTCAAAACTGCTGTAGGTAGACGGGAATGACTTAAATTAGGTGGTGTGTAAAAAGTGTGTATTTGTGAAACTATGTGCGTGTAAAAGCGTGCAATTTGAACAGCTCATTGTGTAATTTCACAAATTCAGATCGGCAACACTGGCAGATACGTTCGTTGTGTAACCCTTTGATTATCGGCGGACGCGAAAATAAATTCTCTTCACGGGGTGTCGCGAAAACCCGAAAAAATGAATAAACAATAGAACAACAATATAACATTATACTGATAAGAGACCCATAAAGGATAAACAAATTCCGTTTGGCCAACATCGTGTGAAGGTCAAATTCCTTTGAATATTATTTGTTTACATGATTTTTGAAACGTAAATATTACCATGGAAGGCAATGAACTTGATGAAAACAGCTATACGAAATGTAAACAGAAATGTGATGAAGATTTCTATAATTGTGACTCTTGTTTGAAAACATTACATAAAAGGCGCAGTAATGTTACTTCTTCAGAGGCAAGATGCATACCACTCCAGAAAAGAGTGCTTTTATTGATCTGTGAGGATTGTAAGCAGTTGATAGCAAGATTACCTTATATGCTTAAAATAATGGAAGATATGAAAAAGGATATTGAATCTTTGAAGTCCTCTGTTCAATGCTCCGTTCAGAGGGAAAATTATGCTGCTGTAGTGAAACCAAGACCAATAAATCCAGCAAGTAAAGCTAAAGAAATCTTGCCAACCTTAATTTTAAAACCAAAACCGAGCCAAGTTGATATTGTTAACCGTAACAAGTAAGACAGAAATTAAAAAGTCTATAAATCCATCGGCACTGAGTATTGGAATAAGAAATATGACAGAAACCAAGCAGGGAAACATTGTCAATAAATGTGATACAAAACAAGACATGGAAAAGTTTAAAGTGGAAGCAGCAAACAAACTTTCAGGAAAATATGAGTTTGAGTGGATTCAATTAAATACCTTGGGCTTATAATTGATAGACATCTTAGATGGGATGAACCTGTGTTAAGGCTTACCTCGAATATATGCAAATTAATATATAAATTTTATATACTAAGGGACATATTAAACAAAAACTTATTAACAATAGTATATAAGGCTCTTGTGGAATCATTGATCAGATATGGATTGCTAGTTTGGGGTGGCCTGTACTCAAATGCTTTAAAACAATTAAATACTGTTCAGAATTATGTACTGAAAGTGATTAACGGGAAACCTAAGCTGTACTCAACATCCCTACTGTATGATGAGCAGACACTCAATGTTAGATCGCTATACATACTTGTTGTCTGTGTATATATCCATGATCGTCCTGATTTGCTGAACTTGGTTAATCATTCTTATAGCACCAGAAATAAGGTTAATTTACACTTGGAACTACCTATTGGAACTAAAAATATCAGTCATCGATATATTAATTACTTAGGTCCAAAGTGTTACAACCTTATACTTGGTGAGGTTAGAGGGATTAAACAGAGACATTTGTTTAAAAAGCAATGTATTTCGTTCATTGTAAAAAATAATGATAAATTTATGCAGCTTTTCTAAAATTGACTCACTTTGTTGGTAGTTGTCGATTGTGTGTGTATTGGTTATTTTAGGTTAAGGAAATTGTTACTACAGTACTTGTTTGACAGGAAGATGGCAACACTGCCTTGAATGTCAGACTATGGCATATTTGCACATACGGGTGTTCAGTCACCTAGGTGCAATATAACTATGATGAGAGTTCTCTAATGATGTTAAAACTAAATTAAGTACTTGATGCTGTTAGTCGTTAAGTGGATTGTTAGAATTGTCAAATTGATGAATTTAAAATGTTATTAATTACTATGGTGTTGGTTACAGCACGTGATAAATGTTTTTTTTTAAATAAAATAAATAAATAAATAAAATTTAAATAAATAAATAAATAAATTTAAATTGTGTAAGAATTTGGTTGACGCACCTGATTTGGTCAGTTAACGAAACTTCTTTGTCCCTCCTAGAAATACTAGACAGCAAGTCGCCTTTTATTTGGGGCACAGGGCAACTAATTTGGCCAAAAATGCACCCATTTATCGAGCCTGTTCACATTTTAACTCTCTGAGCAATACACAAACCCTTGATCTTTTTAAGGGTTCTGTACTTCATTAAACCTGTGATTTTGAGTGTATAGATCTCATGAATATGTAGTATTTTGCTTTTATTGTATACTAAGATTATATCATATTTGTTTCTGGATCTAAAATCTAGACTGAACCTCGAATTAAATGCTCTTGGTGAATCTCAATATTATGGTTGATTTTGCTACAATCTATTATCGTGGTTTATATGTTGTTTATTTTGTCATCTTTATGGAATTTTTAGTTATTATTGTGTGGGTTTTGGTAGATGTTGGGTTTTGATGTGGCAGATGTCTTCCTAAATGTTATTTTATTCTTTGGAGCCAAATTTTGATTACTTTGTGCAATAAGTTTGACTGCCTACATGATTACCTTTCAGCTGCTGCTTTAATAATTTATCTCTAATTGTCTCATTTTGGGATATTTATTTCCTGTTAGACCATAAACACATTTGAATTTGAATTATGCTAATCTATAAAGCACCTGTGTGCAAGTGCTACAGGTTCCTTTCTTCAGGAAATATTATCTTTTGTATGTTATTTAATAGCTAAGAATTTATTGTAAATTTAACACTGTAAAGTGGTTATGCTGAAATATATATATTACTATTATTAATTTAGTAGAAATACACTCTCAATAGCAATATACATCTACAAGGTCATGGCCATAAGCTCTCAAAGGAAAAATGCAACGAATTGCTAAGAGCAATTCAATGCAAATAGAGCTGTGTATCATTGAAATAGGCTGAGTGACAGCACTATAAATTCTATATCTAAAAACCAATTTAAAAACAGCCTAGATCAGGAAATTAAAAACTGGAACAATACTTTTATCCATTACTCAGCATAATTTATCAAAGTTGAATATCTGTGATAATTATTTTGGAATGGTATAACAAAATAACTGTAATATTAATGTGTTATAGACAATTGACAATGCTTATAACAGCCTGTAATACAAAAAGACTCAGTAGTCTCATCAGATTTTGAATCTCGTCTACTACTCAAAACCATAATAATAATAATGAAAATAAAAAATTACATGGTTAGAGTTACACACTTGTGTAATATTTTCACTATTCTCACTCAAGTGAGTAACTTTATTGTGCCATGTCTTTGCAATGCAAAGAGTCGTTTGTGTGTGCCCTGATGGTCTAGGGGGTCAGCATGGTTAACTTTCACTTCCGCAACCTGGGTTCAAACCCCGTTAGCTTTTTTTATTTTTTTTACATTTCTAAACACTTTTTTCATGATTTTTGGTATGTCTTGGGTTAGTTTTGATTAGCAAACAGTTTTTTTTCTTGATTTTGGGTATGTCTTGGGTTACGTTTGGGTTAGCCCGTGGTTAGTTTCCTTTTCTTGAGCCCCCGTAGCGAGTGGAGGGCCATGCGAAAAGTGAAAATAACAGGTAGAAACATAACGAAACCTCAAAAGCGTGTAACTCTAACCACGGCCAATAAAAAATATCATATTCAGGATTACTTACACTTAAAAATCCCTCAAGTTCACCTGCCTTGTTTCTGAGTGACCATATATTCACATGAAAAACATTAAAACCATCCCCTGTTCCTAGATCATCGACATTTAAGCCGTTGGAAACCGTTTTATCACAGCCTAGCATAAATCACCCAGATTTTGAAGTATCTGTGTTTGGAAAACATCAATCTCTTGATTCCTACATGTTCTGGCCAGAATTCTGCGTGGTAAAGCTCAGTTTTCCTACATAAAGGTACTGTAATCACAAAGAACTTTTGGCATGAGCTTGATTTCAGTTCCTTGACAGCAACTTCCTTCCCCATTTTCAAAGCTTTGTTTTGGTTTTGATTTGATGTACTGAAGTGCCATATTTTTTGTAACGTGGCTTTTCACCCAGTTTATGTATAACCATACCTTCCTATCTCTGCCCAAGAAACCATTTTTCCCATCTCCGGTACTAACTTGGGCGCCACCCAGACGTTTTTTCACATTTTTATTTTGATTTCGTTTTTTTGGGATTTGGGAGTCCGATCGAAAATCGAAACCGTCATCGTCCTTTTTGGGGTTAGCGGCTAGATGCCACTGCCACTGCTTCTTCCTCATTTTTATGGTTTTTGCTGCGGCCTGTTTTTGTGGTCTTCTCCTTTGTCAATACGTAGAATACGCTCGATGCTGCCACATCCCTATACGCACTTCGGCGCGTTATAAGATCCTTTACACAAATAGAGCACTATTTAAAAATCGGCCTCTCCTATTGGTCGAACCGCATAGCCCTCCGCTCGCTTCGCTCGCTACGGGGGCTCGAGAAAAGGAAACCAACCAGGTGCTAACCCAAGACATACCCAAAATCAAGAAAAAAAAACTGTTTAGAAACCTAATCTTGAAAAAAATAAAAAAAACAACGGGGTTTGAACCCGGGCCGTCCAGGTGAGACTCAGCTATCTAAACCTCTACACCACGACAACTCTTGACAGAAAGTGATTATATCACGAAGAGATATTGTAATACGAGAGGGATCGACCAATAGGAGAGGTCGATTTTTACATAGTGCACTATTTGTGTAAAGGATCTTAAAACGCCACTTCGGGCTTCGGGTTTGCTCGCGAGACATCCCCGAAGTGGAGGGTTGTGGTTGCGCGAGGCCAGCGCTTGCGATTGTCGATTCTCGGGACTGGGGGGGGAGGGAAAAGAGACGTTCCGGTGACGTAGCCGTGTTTACACTGTTTACCTTGAGCACGGAGGCTCAACAAATAGGAACTAACCCAAGGCATGTCCAAAAAGAATGATGATGATGATGATGCTAGACCCTCTTTACAGAGGGTTGGATGGCACTGCTACGCGGCAACTTGCCAGCGCACCCTTCGCCCGGCGCTTAGGGAGAGGTAGAGCTACCCTTCTACATCCGTTACACGTTAGTCCAGTTTGAAGGGCCTTGTATTCGGTGGGAAAGACCAGTAAGACGGGCCTATGCCCCTGTTGATTCCCGAGCTTTATACAACTATAAGCTAATGAAATGCACAACTGAGTTCCTATGCAAGGAGGCTTCGCACACTGTAGGTATAACCACTTTCTATCAGATACTTCAAATCCCCGTAGGGAACACCCCCGACCGCCCACAGGCCACGCTACCATGCATGGAAATTCCCTGAAGTCCTAGTAGGAATCACCCCACATTACACGACCCACCCCTTACACTGTCCAGCCGGCACGACTTTCCAGACAACCCCTGAAGGATAGGAACACGTTATCTAAGCAAACAGCTTCCACTCCCCGTGCCGAATTCTGTAATCCGTTTCCATCGTGTTCGTCCTTCGACGGCTGGACCGGAAGTGGCCCAAAAAGAAGAAGAAATACTTTTTACAAACATAACCTTTAAAAAAAATTAAAAACCGACTGGAATTGAACCCTGTGTCGCCGTCGCGCGCCCCTCTGCCGCCTCCAGACCGGACAGAGGAAGTGCTGGTAGGTTGCCCTACCAACCCCTGACCAGCCAGTGACGTCCCGACGGACGCGTCGTTCCGGAGTTCCGCCGAAACTGGGGTCTGCACACGCACACGCTGGTTGAACGCTGTCCCCTGTGGTATGCTCTCATCCTCCGGAGGGGGAATATTTCCATCGCCTCCACCCCTCGCCGTACTCCCGGATCTCAAGTGGTAAGGCGGAGACCGATACATGCTGAAAGTAGAGAACGACAGAACTGGAGGGAAGAATCAGATCAGTGAGGGAGCTCGGATATTATCAGACAATCAGTTTCTGACCTAGGATTCTTACCTACTAAAGTCGCGTGAGTAAAGGGATGCCAGTAGCTCAATTTATTCCCGGAGCTACCACGGTTAAACCAAACTTCTCTCTCCGAACTCATATTCAGGGGAATACCGCAAGGCTGACCGGAACCCAACTGCTTCTATAACCGCGCCAACAAAAGCAAAATCAAAGTATATGATAACAGTGCGTAAATATAATGGTTAAATTCGAGGTTGAATTGATCAATAATTCCTATCCTATCAAAAAATATTTTTTTTTGTAGTGACTCCCGAGCCAGTTGTACATACAGCTACAGAGCTGATTTCCTTTGGACTGCGGGAAGTATAGTGCCAAAATGGATTCAGGCGAATCTGGTTGAAGATATAATTTAAAAATTTAAAATTCAAAATTCAAGCTTAGCAATTCCAAAAGAGATTATTTAGTTAAGTTAGCTGTAAGTTAACTTTAATTGAGATAGCGTTAAGAGGAAGATACTATTTGGGTATTATTTAAAATTCAAAATCCAGAATTCAAACCTTGCAATTCAAAATGCGAGGTTAAATTGGCAATAAAAAGTTAAAAAGCGACCATTAAGTTAAGTCAACTAAAAGTTACGGTTAGCGGAGATAGCGTTTAGAAGAAAACAATAATTTGGTGTCCAATCAGGACCTAATTTATTAGTATTGCACCGATATCATCAAACATAGAAAAAATCTGCAACCAGAATCGCGACAAGGGCCTATCAGAAACCTAACCAGAAGTGAGTCAAACGTAACACAAGAAGTCACGCTAACTCGTCAGTTACCTAGTGAAATATGGCTATGAGTGATTTCTTTGTTTATTAAAAAGAGAAAAATTATTTTTAACCTGCGGGAGTTCGCTTGTACCTACACAAGCTAGCGCTTAAAGAAAATGCTAATTAATAATTAAATTCAATAAACCAAAACTATTTTATTTTAAATGATATGAGAAAAATTCACTTAGTGCTGTAGCTAGCAATTTTCCGAGAAGCAGGCTTACGAGGAAAACACTCTAGCGAGAGAAAAACTCAAGAGCCCGTGCTTTATTATCAATGAAAGGTTTTGAAACGTACTGGATTTAAATGAAATTTATTAAATTGTTATTAAAAAACCAAAATCAATTTATCAGTTAAAGAAACCCACAACACTAAGTATATTTGTAGCACTTCTCGTAACTAGTACACGCGAGGGCAACCCGATAATTAAACCTACTAGGGATCTTAATTATTAACTTAAAAAAATATATTGTTACGTTTTTCCCGTGGGTTCTTAACAGAATTACAACTTTGCTATTTTCAACTAATACTCTCTTTATTCACTACCACTGTATACAATTTAACACTCTATACTACTCTTATAACTTTACCACTAATATCTATTCAACACTCAATGATTAACTGAACTGAACTGACTAACATTCGCCTTAGGTCTGCTTATATATAATGTCAAATCTATCACGAATATTCGGGAAGTATTCCGAGGCCACTCTATATGATCTCGACGAGGCCATCGAGATAATTCCAGTCCAGCGATCCTGAAACTTCGCGACCGGCCGGGCGATGAGTCATACAGACAAAGAAGCGAGGGGCACGGCGCGGCGGCGGCGTCTAGTTCTATAGGGTAGCACAAAAACGTTCGGATGGTTGTTAGTCGTGACATTGCCTCCCTCTTAAACCTGATCGTCCCGATCAGATACTGCATGTCCGTGGTATGCTTTCAGTCTGTCGAGGTGAACAACTTTCAGTTTGCTTCTGGGACTACGCTGAATTCTATACACAACGTCATTAATTCTTTTGATGACTGTATAGGGTCCTTCCCATACTGGCGTTATCTTGGGAGATCTTCCTTTCTTCCTTTGTGGATTATATAACCAGACTTTATCGTTCATCTGAAATCCCATAGAATTAGCTTTGAGATCATATCGTGTCTTCATTCGGTCGCTGGCTTTCTCCGTGTTTTCTCTGACTAATTCATGGACGTATAGTAACTTTTCCTTAAGGGAGTCTGCGTAGTCTTGAATTTCCATATCCTGGTTGTCTGGCGTTCCGAATAATAGGTCACAGGGTAAACGGAGTTCTCTTCCAAATAAAACCATGGCTGGTGTTAGTCCTGTCGTGTCATGGACTGCTGATCTATAGGCCATTAAAAATAGAGGTATGTGTTGGTCCCAATCCTTCTGATGTTCATCTACGACCTTTGACAAATGTTCTTCAATGGTCTTGTTAAACCTCTCAACCATGCCGTCTGATTGTGGATGTAAGGCGGTAGTCCGTGTTTTATGGATGTTGAGTAAATCACAGACTTTCTGGAAAACCTTGGATTCGAAGTTGCGAACTTGATCTGAGTGCAACTCTAACGGAACACCAAATCTGCTGAATAAGTTATTCACAAGGACCTCTGCTATGGTAACAGCTTCTTGATTGGGGATCGCAAATACTTCAGGCCATTTACTGAAGTAGTCAATTGCCACTAAAATGTACTTGTTACCATTATTTGTTTCTGGAAAAGGGCCAGCTACGTCAATGGCGATACGTTCAAACGGTAGGCCCACATTATACTGTTTCATTTTGCCCCTAGATCTTGTTTTGGGTCCTTGGCTTGCGGCACAGGTTGAGCACTGCCGACACCACGATTTCACATCCTGGCAGTAGTTGACCCAGTAAAATCTGTCGCGAATCTTGTCAATCGTTTTGTTCACTCCGAGATGAGCACCAGACTTTCCATTAAGAACTTCTTCCAGAACTTCCGATATCTTCCTCCTTGGTACCACTAACTGTGTCTTCACTACTTTTCCATCGGCGCTTTCCCAGGCTCGTTTAAGAAGTCCATTTTCCACCACCAGGGAGTCCCACTGAGCCCACAGAGTTTTAAAAGCAAGTCCTTTAGTTGATATCTCGCTCCAGCTTGGTCTTGGTTGATGTTCTTCTTTAGCTCTTAGCAATAGTGCCATTTCACTATCTTCAAGCTGATCCTTTTTAAGTTGCTCTGTGGTCCACTGCTGATCAACCTCAAATTTCGTTTGCCTAATGGGAGTAATTCCTTCTTGTTGATCTATTCTTTGGCAATGCTTACAATTATCCTCGCATGGCCTTCTGGATAAAGCATCTGCATTATTATGCAATCTCCCTGCCCTGTGCTTAACCTTAAAGTTATATTGTTGTAACTTTTCAAGCCATCTGGCTACCTGTCCTTCAGGCTGTTTCATATCCAAAAGCCATTTAAGTGCTGCATGATCAGTCCTTATCAGAAATTCTTGCCCGTACAGATATTGATGGAAATGCTCAACAGACCGTACTATTGCCAAAAGCTCTTTTCGGGTTACACAGTAGTTACGTTCAGGTTTCGAAAGTGTTCGACTGTAGTACTCGATAACTCGTTCTTCTCCTGCTTGTACTTGCGATAGAACTGCTCCGATGCCGGTGTTGCTGGCGTCTGTGTCCAATACAAATTTACCCTTTTGTTCCGGATATCCCAATATTGGACTAGAACATAGAGCCGCTTTTAATTTCCTGAACGCAGAATCACAGTTATGATCGCAGTTATAATTTGCTCGTTCTTCAGTGAGCTTATGTAAAGGTGCAGCTATATTTGCAAATCCTTCGACAAATCTTCTATAATAAGTACATAATCCAAGGTAGCTCCGCAGTTCGTGTTTGTCGCGAGGACGAGGCCAGTCTTTGATTGCTGTTATCTTTCGTTGATCAGTTTGGATTCCCTCTGATGACACGACGTGCCCGAGAAATTCAACTTTTTGTTGCATTCAGTAAGAGCTGAGCATTCTTGATCCTAGTAAAAATTTCATGCAGGTTTTGTAGGTGCTCTTCGAAAGTTTTTCCCATTACCATTATATCATCAAGATAGACCAGGCATGTCTCCAAGTGAGGCCTCGTAGAACAACTTCCATAAGACGCTCAAAAGTAGCGGGGGCATTGCATAGTCCGAAGGGCATAACTTTAAACTGATATAAACCACTTCCGGTAGAGAAGGCAGTCTTTTCCTTATCCTGTTCGTCAATGCCTACTTGCCAGTATCCGCTCTTTAGATCGAGTGTTGAGAACCAATGAGAACCTGCTAGTGTTGTCAACGTGTCGTCAATTCTGGGAAGTGGATAGCTGTCCTTCTTGGTGACGTCATTGAGCCTTCTATAGTCCACGCAGAATCTGGTAGTCCCATCCTTCTTGGTGACTAAGACAACAGGAGATGACCATGGACTTGATGACTCTTCAATAATTCCATCTTCAAGCATTTTATCCACTAGTGTGGTAACCTCTTGCTGCTTCGTCACTGGTAACCTCCGAGGATGCTGCCGTATGGGGTGAGCACTGCCAGTGTCGATTTTATGTTTTATGATGTTCGTTCTTCCAGTATTGCCATTTTTCCTTTCAAAGGCTGTGCTCTGCTCTTTGATAAATTGTGTAGTTCTCTTCAGTTCTTCGGAAGACAGATGTTGCCACGACTTCTGGAAATGTTCTATGACTTCCTTAGGTGATGTTGAGGGTGTTACTTCTGTCTGCGTTTCGCAACTGGTTACCCACTGCACCGGCTCGCAAGTGGCTATTACATCTCCTTTATTGATTTTGATGGAATTGGATGATATATTTGCTATCCTTATCGGTATTTCGCCGTCGGTTTTCACTAGCGCTTTGCCTACGAGGTGTTTGCAAGGCAAATCGTGGTGTTGGATAAGTCCGATGCAGCCTCCAAAATCCTTCTCCAATTTCCCAACAATTATCTGCTCGGTATTTCCGCTTATTCTGACAGTACATGCCGCCACTACTTTAGTCGGTGTGCCATCGTCTGTTTTGTTAAGGATGAACTCTTCGGTGCCAAACTTCAGAAGATTAAGCTTGTTGTCAAAAGAGAATCCATGTTGCCCGATGAGATCCATCCCCAAAATAAATTCGTCTTCGATGTCGGCGACTAACACTGTGTGGTGTAATTTAATTCGTCCCAGTTGAAGTTCGATATCCATTTCCCCAAGTACTTCAACTGTCTCACCGGTAACTGTACGTAAAACTACATTCTTTGATATGGGTAGAACTTCTACTCTATTTACTCTGTTGGACCTTATCAAAGATACCGCCGCACCAATGTCAACAGTAATGGTTATGGCTCTTCCGTTGATCTTTCCTGTAATTGTTAGACTGTCGGCGGCTTTTCCTAGGCTTTTTATGGAGACGATCCTGGGGACTTTATCTTCTTTAGCCAACACCCGCCCCGCATTGTTGACTAATTGAAGTTTTCCTGATTTGACTTGGGGGCCCTAGCGTCTCTGGATGGAGATCTAGACCGTAGTTGTACTCGGCAGTCTCTTTTGAAATGCCCAGTCCTGCCACATCTATAGCACTGATTTGATGTATTTCGGTTATGTGGCCTATCTTCCATTGGCTCCCGGAATCTCGCCGTGGCCTGAAGAACTTCCGTTAATTTCTTCAAAATGTCACCCATCTCATTTAATTCACAGCTGTTTGTCGGCTTTTCTTCCTGGATGGATACGGCCCTGATTTTTGGATTGGAGATGTTACAGGCCGCCTCGATTTCTAGCGCTCGACCCAAAGCTTCACTGCTGTTATCAAATTTGGCTAGGCGTAGCATTTTCTGAGTTTTTGGATCTCTGATACCATCCACGAAATATTGGGCAGCAAGTTCCTCTTGAAATTCCTCTGTCGCTCCCGGGTAGGCCAATTGAATGAGACGTCTAATGTCTGCCTCAAATTCTTGCAGGTTTTCACCAGGCTTCTGATGCCGTGACTTTACTTGTGCCTGATACAGTTGTCTTCGGTGTTGGTCTCCAAATCGTCTCTCCAGGACAGCTACAAGTATGTCATATTTCCCTTGTTGGCTGATGGGAATGGTCTGCAGTAGTTCCAAGGCAGATCCACGAAGCGCTACCACTAGTGATGTAGCCATTTCTTCATTATTCCAACCGTTGGCAACAGCAGCGGCTTCAAATTGTCTTTTGTACATTGTCCAGGATGTTTGACCGTCGTACGTTGGAGGTTTGATGTTTTGTCCTGAGGCGAATGCCCTCTCGGTGGGTGCTTGGTGTTTTAGTCTGGAAACTTCTGCTTGTAGATTCTTCATTTCTTTCTGTACGTCTCCTACTTCTTTTTGTACAGTTACAACTTCTTTTTGTATATTGTTTACTTCTTTTTCAAATTTCTCATTTTGCCTGTCCAATATTTTCTGTAATTTTCCTTGCTCGCCTACAATTACATCCAGCATCCATTTCTGCAGCTGTTCCTGTTCTGCTTGCCTTCTACCTTCAGCCTCTTCCCGTTCCGCTTGCCTTTTATCTTCTTGATCTTGTAAAATTTTCTGAAGCCGGTCCTGCTCTGCTTGCTTTCTACGTTCATCCTGTTCCCGTTCCGCTTGTCTTTTATCTTCTTGATCTTTTAAAATTTTCTGAAGCCGGTCCTGTTCTATTTGCTTTTTACGTTCATCCTCTTCCCGATCCGCTCGCCTCTCAGCATTTAAATTATCCATAAAATCGGCCAACATTTTATTTATTTGTTCCATTTCTGCCGCTTGTTGCCTCGTATTGACCATAGAATTTTATAAAATTTTCACAGAATCCACCAACCAAACGGTCTCGTTGACTTACTTGTACCCTTTTCTTTCCTCGAAAAATACTTCACAAGTCCGGTCCTTTCACAATCCAACTTCTGACACCAAATGTTACGTTTTTCCCGTGGGTTCTTAACAGAATTACAACTTTGCTATTTTCAACTAATACTCTCTTTATTCACTACCACTGTATACAATTTAACACTCTATACTACTCTTATAACTTTACCACTAATATCTATTCATGCTTATATATAATCTCAAATCTATCACGAATATTCGGGAAGTATTCCGAGGCCACTCTATATGATCTCGACGAGGCCATCGAGATAATTCCAGTCCAGCGATCCTGAAACTTCGCGACCGGCCGGGCGATGAGTCATACAGACAAAGAAGCGAAAGGCACGGCGCGGCGGCGGCGGCTAGTTCTATAGGGTAGCACAAAAACGTTCGGATGGTTGTTAGTCGTGACAATATATATTTCCTACTCCTGGAAGTTATCCTTAAAAAATCTTTACTGGATTCTGCAATACTTGACGAAATTTAGGATTTGCACACTTTAATCTTCTCGACTAATATTATCTATACTTTTCAAAAAGCTTCAGACTCATTCAGAAAAAAGGAAAACTAATTATAGTAAATTCTGTACTGCAAGCTAAACTACTATACACCCGCTAAACGGCCTACGCAGTGATAATTAAAATTTCAACAATTTCACGCCTAACTAACATCAAACATATGTAGAGTTCAGTAAGTAATTGATAAGCACGCCAATACGAATTAAAATTTATTTATTTATTTATTCTTTAAATATTTCCTATCTAAACACAAAATTTTTTGCCGGCCGTACACAATTAAAATAATGCCAAATATATATGTGACTTGCATCTAAACTTTTCACTTGATGATGGATCCACCAACTATATATAAATATATGTAGTTATTCCAAATATGAAACAATAATAATAAGTTAAATACAGTTTTAGTCACGGCCTGTATGATTTGCTAAAAAAAAAATTATTCGGCTACTCAGTGACGTCTTCGGCCTTCCGGATATCAGCGCTGAAATTCTCGAAAAATCAAAAATACTTTTTCGGTGAACAATTCAATAAGAAGACGCAAAATATTTGAAGGATTTAATCGATGGCGCAATAAAAGCAATAATAAGTCTCTCAGACCACGTTAGGGTTCTGAAGTCGTCGTCATAGTCACCCTTTCCTACTTCTGGAAGGTCTCCCGAATATACATTCACTGAGCACTCGCAATTCACTGGGTTCTTATTAGATAAAGGTCCGTTCGGCTAAAAAATTATCGCGAATCGAGCGCAACGAAAAGTTTCTCTAGACTGACAGACCCCTCTATTTTAAACTAATACTTAAACCCGTTGAAGCAAAAATAAGGTACAAGGAGTACAACACTATTTTATGAGAGACACGGACCGGCAACACTTATGACGAACTGAACTCTACCACTCAAAACACTAGTGACAAAACACGAATACCCAAAAGAATCGAATGAAATTCCTATGAATCTCGGGGTCTATATTTATAGGAATCGTCTCCCCCTTGGCCCTCTAGCCATCTGCATCGACGCAGTTTGGGTTCCATTCAAAACACGGTGCCCTTCCGAACCCTGCCGATTCCGCCCGAAATGCAGCCCTTTAGGGAAACACAACTTTCTCAAGGAAAATCTTCCACCCGGGCTCAGAGCACATGGAAATTAGAGATAAAAGACCGATCTGACCCCTCCAAAAATCTCGCGGTCCTATGTCGTCACTAAAGCCCTTCTTCACAGCGCATTCCAACGTCCTACTCTGGGAACTTCAGCGCCCCACAGTATCACACCCTCTGGACATAACTCCACCAAACTCGCTCAGCGGCAATTGGGGAAGTTCCACTCCAGTCCAAGGTGATATTCCGCACGATCAACAACCCTCTTCCGCATCGTAAATTTTTGCACGAAAACACGTGTCTGTTTTTCCAAAAAACGATTGGCAGCCTTTCAGTAAACGAAAGCCGCATATTATTGAAGCTCAGGGTTATACAAAGCCTTCAATCAAAGTTTCACTCCAATCGGTTCAGACGTTCATCCCCCAGGGTGCAATTCCCAACGAAAAACTCCGAAGCTCCCTGCGTCGCTGTTACACAACGGAAATCAATTATATTCGCACAGTGATAATTTAAGTGTGCCAGCTTTCCGTCTGCACTAGTGCTGGCAACCGAAGACGGTTTTTCGGATAGTCGGTTAACCGGTTTCGGATTATCCGCGGTTTTTCAAAAAACCGAAACCGGTTAACCGGATACTCGGTTAACCGATTACCCGATTTCTGGTTTAACCGATTAATCGATTAACCGGTTTCTCGGTTAATCGATTATTCGGTTATCTAGTTACATGGCACTGGGCCACCGGGTTCTCAAGTAATGGTAAAAAAGATAGAAAGTAAAGTAAAAACTAGGTATTTGGAATAGTAACATACCACATACCTACTGGACGGTGATTATATTTGGAAATGCTTTTAGAGTGCGATTGAAAAATAATATCTACCTTTAATAGAATACCTTTAAATTTATTTAAGTTTTAAAAAATTGTAATATTTTTTCTGCTCAGAATTTATATCGATTGTAATTTGTAATAAACAATATTTTTAATTTAATTATTATCTTGGGGTTTATTTCAATAACTACCAAAAACTGGAATAAATTTGGTTCACTAGAATTTAATGATTGTGCCCTAATCGGCAGGGAAACTGAACTAATGGAAATATGCTTAAGAACAAATTATAAATTATGATTAGCATACAACTGTGTTAACCGATTAACCGGTTATCCGATTAACCGGTTAACCGGTTATACGATTAACCGGTTAATCGGTTATCCGGATACCCGGTTTTCACTATTATTCGAATACCCGGTTTTATCCGAAACCGGTTTTTAAGAAACCGAATAACCGGTTTCAATTTTTCACGGTTTTTGCCAGCACTAGTCTGCACCACAACTTTTCCGCTGGACCGTTGCTTTCTTAGGGTAAAATTCGTCCTCGGGAAAACTATGTTCTTGCCATTCTGGCGAATGCGCTATTTTAATTCAACTAAATTTCCATCTATATGCCGTACCAGAATCAGAATCAGAATCATTTATTATTCAAATTTGACATAATATATACCTATAAGCTAGCCATTGTCTGTTTTCGCTGCGGCTTCTCGTCTCGCGTGTTTTATTGTCGCACTTCACTGCGCAACACACACACGTACTAAAAAACACCGTACGGCTTATGGGCTGGTGTCGGCCCTTATAATGGCTTGCTAGTCAGCAGTAACATTGGCATATAATTATTTGGGTTACCCCTTCAATTTATTTGCGATAGCGTTTGCCCAAGGGCTGTATTGATCCGTTAACAATGAAATTGCTTGGTGTCTCAAGCTTTGGTTATTTCAGGAAAAGTTTGTACAAGAAACCTGCATTATCATTACACGGTACAGGGTGATCCCCTATAATGTCGCGCCCCCCTTTAACTTTTTTATTTTAAGTGTCTCAAAAAAATTAAAAGTATGGTTATGTAGGTACTTAAAAATACTTTTTTTCTGCGTATAAAAAATATTGGAAAAATGATCAGTATACAGGGAAAAACAAAAAGTAATTTTTTTTTCAATGGAACACCCTACATATGAATATGAAAAATAAATTCGTATATAGGGTGTTCCATTGCAAAAAAATTAACTTTTTGGCTTTCCCTGTATATCGATCACTTTTCCAATATTTTTTATACGCAGAAAATAAGTATTTTTCAGTACCTACATAACCATACTTTTATTTTTTTTTGAGACACTTAAAATAAAAAAGTTAAAGGGGGGCGACATAATAGGGGATCACCCTGTACAAACGGCATAACATGTAACATAAAATATATACAATATATACATCTATGTACAATTGGATGACATTGAATGCCAATTGAGGGAATATGTGCATGTCTGTACATATTTATACACAAATATGCTCAAGTTTGTGCTCTGAAGTTACATACAACATAACGGAACACGTGGATTTTGCTTGCAGAGGACAGCATGCGCGGTTTCGTATCTGCGTTGGTAGTGATGCGGGTTTGTCTTGTCTGTGTCATCTGTGTGAGTTGTCAGTATAAGTAGGCTCGTGGGAGGCCCCTCGGCCAATCAGATCTCGTTCATTCCTGATCGAGTCTAATTTCTTCGTTAAGCCGGTCAATATTGTTGAATTTAATAAAAATTCACGGCTTAATGTGAAAAATATTTACGTATAGATTTTTCTGTCTTGTACGTTGCGTGTGTGTGTTTGGTTGTTCATGGTGGTCTAAGTTCTTGGTAAAATAGGTCCGTATGTCTGTATAGCGGTCCGTGTTTAGGTCTTAGTAGTGGATTATACCGTATGTTCGCGATACTTGCGGTCACTTCTGATTTCCTGATGCCATACGCGTAGAATTTACTAGAAATCCTATTAATATGGTAATCAATGAACTCAGTGTTGGACATATTGTCGTCTCGATCTCTATTTAGGCGTGCACGCTCTTCAGGCGCCTCC
>JAEQML010066124.1:0-20269 GCA_016904865.1 Pissodes strobi
AAATAGAAATATCTTTGTTTACATTTCGCGGTCGTAAATTTGCCATGTTTGGTCTATTTATTGCTTATCCACTCCTATACAAATCAATGACTCTAAGCCATTTTAAATCATTGATTTTAGCAGAGACATGATCATATTTTCTTAAGTTAAAAATATACCGACAACAAACATTTTGGACATATTGTAGATGATATCAAGTCAAAACAAGGATAATACACAATATTACGTTAGTTAAAAACAGGTAAAATCAGTGATTGGCACAACTTTTTCCTCATTTTGAAATTAAGACTATTCTTATTTGCATATAATTATTTCATTCATAAGTTAGTTTTTTGTAATGTTTTCGTAACATGCTCTTTAAATCTAAGCTGAACATCCAAATACAACTCCAAGATTCTTGTGCACTTTGTAAATATTAAGTTTTATCAGCCAACTTTAATTTTAAACTCCCCTCCAATCCTACTGTGCGTTTTTGGGGACAACATAGAAGAACTTCTGTTATGCTCATTTCAATACTGAAAAATTGAAGTGAGATCGCCACTTTGATTTTTTTTAACGTTCAAACCCTCTCGATATATTCTGCTTATTGTCAACAATCAAGCACATGCTTAGGAACAATTTCGTCACAATTTCCATTCTAAAGAAAAAAGGGCCTAGTTCAGGTACACTCTTTATTTGCACACCTGAAAACATAAAGTACTACCCGAAACGATATTTAATAAAATCTAGGATTTATATTAAAAACTATGAATTTAAATAAGTTGACAAATGTCAGCTAAAGGCGGCCACGATAGCATGCGGCCAAGTTGAAATTAGGATTCAGCACACCTGAAAACGTACAGATCCATCATAAAACCTAAACTCGGAATTTGTTCTACAAAATACTCCTTCCTGACACCGATTTCCTGGACTATTACAGTATCATGGCTAGCAGGCACTGCTTGTCTAAAAAAATTGATTCATATTGGTACATCAAAAGCTAAGCCTGGCTTTCCAACAGCTACAGAAAGTTAGTAAAGAAACATTTGTTTGCCAATAATATGCTAAAATATCCTTACTTTCCACTTCAGCTGTCACTATTACAAAATCTGACATTGTTAGCTCATTCATAAGACAATTAAGGCTCGTTTTCATGTGGCATTAAATGTCGTGACTTTCATCGTCATGGCATTGCGACAATTTTTGTAGCTTATTTTCACGTCTTTTAACTGGTGTGACATTCACTGTTACAAATATGGCATCCAGTGAAGTAAACACTGTCACGACAAAGAGACAATACTGTTTTAACCACGTCGAGAGCGTGGCACTTCCAAACAAGTGTCACTTTCAAAATTCAAAATTGTTTGTTCACGTCAAAATATATATGAAATATGTACACACGTCAATAATAAGGGAAAAAATAGTAAGTATATAAACACAAAATATTAAACCTCAAAACTATACCTATATAAGTCACTATCCTAAAATTAAAATGTAGATATTAAAACAGAACGAACACTTAAAATACGTATTAAAATCAAACAGATTTAGATATCATGACATTTTAGTCACGACATTAACCGATTGTCGACGACCACGCGACTTTCAGTTTTCACGATGACAATTGTCATGACAGTTGATGCTGTGGCACTAAAAGTCACAGTTTAGTGTCAAGTGAAAACGAGCCTTTAAGGCTCGTTTTCATCAGAAATAAAACTACATTTTTCCATGTACGCACGTTTATCAGAGTTTTAGTGATATAGCTACATTTTAACCTAAAAAAGGCAAATGTTTTGTCTACAAAGCATCCTAATCTCAAAATGGAATGCAATGTTTATAAATCGCCGGGAAAAAAATGGTAGAATATTTAGTAGTAAAAATTTTGATAGGTTCAGAAGGGAGGCTATCGGCTCTTCTTGGGATCATATACCAGATTCACAGGATCCAATATTGGAATTTCATGTAAACATGGTAAGCCTTTTTAATGCCTTTCCTATAGGTAAAATAAAACCAAAGAAACTCATAAGTTGCACTTCTTGGTCTTGGTTCACTGGGGGTCTTAGAAAGTCTTCGAGAAACCTTCGATCTCTTCATCTCATAAGGAAATATACCAATTCCACAATTATTAATCTATATTTTACCACATACTGTTCAATATACTGTCAATTAATAAGGATTTCAAAGCAAGCCTACTAACCGGATGAACTTGCGCATGAACGACTCTTCTAATAAGTCCAGAGAGTGCTGGAAAATTATCAATGAGACCTGAAGAAAAGGCAACTTTAATCCTTCTACTGGCCCTGATATCACACCTGATGAACTCAACAAATACTTCTGTGACATTGCCCAGTCTCCAAAATCATCTTAACCCCTCACTTGATTCTGTCAGCTTATTACCAAATAAATCATTTGAAAACTCATTCTTCTTTCTTCCCACCAACTTATCTAAACTGAAGAACATGCGATCCTTAATAAAAAAAAAAATCCTCCGGAGAGGTTGGTTTATCAGTCAAGATCTTTTTAAACTTGCCTGATGTTGGCTTGGATGTCTTGGTTGTTGGTGCATGTCCACCATGTTTGAAATCAGCCAAAGTGATTGCTATTCACAAAGATGGAAGTCATGATAATCCTTCAAATTTCAGACCGATTTCCCCACTCTTTACCCTTGCAAAGCTAATGCAAAATGACATTCTTATCTACATTAAGTTTGGCTCTCAGGAGAGCTCAAATACTAATGACGCTATATACAACTTTCTCCATAGGATGGGAGTTAAAACATTTCTTGCTGGGAAGGCCTATTATTCCATTGACGAATTTCTTGAGGATACTGTTTAGATTAACAATATGACTGAATTGGTTTTCAGCAGGTTGTGTGTTCCTTGATTTTGATGATCATATTTCAATATGTTACCTTGTTTTATTGTAATAATGTTTTAGAAGTGAGTAGTATCTGTGTGTTTTAAAATTATAAATCTCTTTTAGATCAAGAAATATGGTTTTGAAAGTTAGGTTTAACTTGCTTTGTCAATTAATTATTATTTATGACAATAAAGCTTTTTTGATTTGATTTGAACTCTACGACGAAATCAACGGTGGCGGAGCTTCCGCTGCAGTGTTTTGTGACCTGTCTAAAGCTCTTGACTGTGTTGTTAGTCATGAGGTCCTGCTTCAGCACTATTGTTTCAGAGGTGTAGCATTTTCTCGAGCATTTTCATGGTTCTCCTCATATTTCCAAGATCGTCGTCAACGTGTATTTGTGGGCTCTGACTATTCTGAGTGTGGACTTGTGTTTTGGAGGGTGCCTCAGGGATCAGCATAGAGCCTATATTTTTCCTCCTCTATATCAATGATTTTGCAATCTTCTGTCTTTGTTATTATTGATTATTAACAATTTGCCTATTTCTTCCTGCTGATAATCTTGCAGGTGTAATGAATAGGTATATCTACATAATCTGAATGGTATTGTACCTATATTTGAGAGTGTCCTTATAAATGCATATTTACTATGCTCATATTCACTCTTATCTTGAATATGCAGTCTCATCACACTCTTCTAGGGGTTCTGCAATCCAGAGGCACCATGTGAGTCATGACTGGTTTAAAGTTGAGTTTCATTTCAACTGGCATTCTTACACTACCATCCATTTATATCTTAAGCTGCATAATGCGTGTAAAAAATAACTGTGCTAATCTCCTGTTGCATTATATACCCTGCAACCAACTGACACCCTTTGTTGTGTTTATAACACATGGCGGGCGACGAGCACGCTTCTGAAAACGAAAGTAATAAAACTTGCAAATACTGTAAGAAAACCGTAGCTACCACAGTGGTAAAGTGCTCTGTGTGCAGTTCAATCCTTCATCCCTCCTGTGCGCTAAGGGTGGCGGGCTTGGTTGTAATAGGATATGTTTCTAATAGCAATATAGTGAAGTGCTGCATGAGTGAGGTTAAGTCAACAGAAAAAACAAATACCTCTCCAAATGATCTGCTTTCCGCCAAGGAGGAGATTATTAAAAGTAAGGATTTTATTATAACAGAATTAAAAAGTAAAGAAGCCATATTAATGGATAATATCTACCTATTAAAAGAAAAATTGAACAGTATTAGCAGTGAAACAATAAATCATGCTAACGCCGGCAACATGGCATCAAAATCAAAAACGACAAATAATTCAAATGCGCAATCGAATTGTACGCTCCTCCCTGAGCCAAAACAACTACCAGCGCAAAACGCTTCTTCGAAAATCCAAAGTAAGCCTAACCTCAATCTACATAATAATAATAAACAAGCCCAACTGAACGGAAGGGAAGAAGAAATTAATCAAAATAACGTTATTCATAAAAAAGGCATCAATGCTGGTATTTTGCAAGCGCAGGTAGCGAACAGGATGCAAGAATTAATTAATATTGAGGAAGATATAGAGCCAAAGCATCAAGATCGTAACCATAACAGGAGTGGTTGGCAGACTGTAGACGGACGCAGGAAGGGCAGAAAGTTCATGGTAGGCAATAATAATGAAACCTCAAATAATATACAAACTATACCTCGTTATGTCTCGCTACATGTAACCAGACTCGCACCTGGTACCAAGCCAGCTGTTCTACAGAGTATTTTACAACCTATTTTTAAGGATGTCAAGTGCGAAGTGCATACCTCCAAACATCCTGAAGTATATGAATCAATGAAGGTCACCATCAGAAAGGAAGAACTTCAAAAGGCATGGAAACGTGAAATCTGGCCAAATGGGGCTCTTATATCGTTTTTCCGAACCAAGAGGGTGCTGAGCAACAATCCAGAGCCTCAGTAAATAATGTAAGTCTTAACAATGTTCACTTGAATGTCTATTATCAAAATGTGCGTGGCCTCCGCACCAAAACTCATGACTTTTATACAAATGTTATTACGGAGGACTATGACATAATTGCTGTGACAGAATCATGGCTATGTGAAGGCATATTTAGTAGTGAACTATTTGACACTCGTTACACTGTGATTAGATGTGATAGATCATCCCAAAAGAAAAGAGGTGGTGGGGTTATTCTTGCACTGAAGAAGCACCTACGATATGAAGAAATCAAACTTGTCTGTGATATAGAATGTTTAGTGTTAAAAATTCGTTATAAAAAAAATGCATTTTTCTTATCAGTTGTATACATTCCTCCTAATTCAAATGTAGAACTATATGAATGTTATTTTAATTTGTTTGAACACATTTTTACTCGGGAAACAAATGTATTAATTATGGGAGATTTTAACTTGCCAAATTACCCATGCACAAACTGTAGCATTAATTTGTTGCTTGAGCAATTTCTTAACATATACAATTTGAACCAGGTAAATCATGTTCCGAACGTATTGAATAGGTATTTAGATTTAGTCATATCGAATATGTCTCTGACGGAGGTTTTCAGGTCCGAAAATACACTGATATACGAAGATAATTACCATCCTGCATTAAATTTTGTATTAAAGATTGAAAATGGTAGAATGCAAAATACCAGTTATAAGCCAGTCCATAAGTATGATTTTGCTGGGGGAGATTTTGATTTGCTTTATCGCTTAATATCGTCACAAGACTGGAGCTCCTTGTTACAGTGTCCGGACGTGAATGCCTCGGTGGAGGTCTTTTACGATCTATTGTATGGTTGTTTAGATCGGGCTGTTCCGAAGCGTAAGGTTGCAGGCAGCAGATTGGGGCGTGGGCAATATCCCTCCTGGTTTTCGTTTGATTTGATTAAAAAGACTAAAAGGAAAAATCGTTTACATCGTCTAATCTGTAGACACAATGCAGGTCAGTTTGAAACTGAATACTTTGCACTAAAAAAAAGCATTAAACAGCAAGCCAAAATTGAATTCTTAAATTACCAGCAAAATATCGAACTTGATGTGAATGTAAATCCCCAAAATTTCTGGGCCTACGTTAAAAGCAGAAAGGGTCATGCTGGGATACCGGGAGAGATGTTGCTTGAGAACATACATTATAGTGATCCCCAGAATATCGCAGATGCTTTTGCAAAATTTTTTAGTTCTGTTTATGATGGGGATGTGGGTACAAGTCCTGTCAACGGTCAGTGGGGGGTATTTGACTTCCAGTCGATTACCGTAAACGAAATAATAAATAGTATAAAAGATCTTAAACCTAAAAAATCAACGGGTGTTGATGGTATACCTAGTTACATCTATAAAGGTTGTGCAGAACAGCTGGCACTTCCGTTATGTCATATTTTTAATCTTTCTATCAAAAATAGCCTATTTCCAGAGAGTTTTAAGACATCTGTCATAACACCAGTTTTTAAAAATGGAAAAATAAACGATATATCTAATTATAGACCCATTAGTTTAATCAACACCGTAGCAAAAATTTTTGAAAAAATAATTCACAATGCTGTTTACGACTGGATTGGACCTACAATCTCCAATTCCCAGCATGGATTCTTGAAAGGTAGATCAACTATTAGCAATCTGTGTGTTTTTGCTGAGCATGCTGCTGAGGCAATTAAGGGCGATGGTCAACTGGATGTCATCTACACCGACTGTGCCAAGGCTTTTGACAGAGTTAATCACAAGATACTTCTTAACAAACTTGTAGATCAGGGTTTTTCTGAACAGTCATACTTGTTCATAGAGTCTTATTTGAGACAACGGCTTCAGTCGGTGAAGGTCGGGGAAAGTTTTTCTGAACGGTTTGTAAGCACGTCTGGAGTGCCACAAGGTAGTATACTGGGGCCCTTACTTTTTGTCATTCATATTAATGACTTACCTTCCGTCGCAAGAGAATCTATGAGCCTTCTTTATGCCGACGATTTTAAACTATACAAAACTGTATATTCCAATGAAGACTCTACTCAACTACAGCATGATTTGAACAGTGTATCGGCTTGGTTTGATCTAAATGGGATGTCTCTAAATGTTGAAAAATGTTCTACCATGTCGTACACTAGGAAGGTTCACCCATTAGTCAATAATTATCACATCAATAGCAAATATTTGGAACGTAAGACAAGGGTGAAGGATCTCGGAGTACTTTTCCAGTGCAACTTAAAATTTAATGATCATCTTGAATATTGCACAAATAAGGCTTATAGATCTCTGGGGTTCCTGATTAGAAACTGCGGTTCTTTTAAAACATCTACAATCAGTAAGCTTTATAATGCATTGGTTCGTCCGCACGTAGAATACGCCTCTACAGTCTGGATGCCTAATGCAGCCACAAATGTTAACATAGTGGAAAAAGTTCAGAGAAGGTTTCTTCGATACTTGCATCTAAGGGAATATGGTACTTACCCATATATGGTTTCGTACAAGTCTATGTTGGAGAGTTTTTCTTATCAAACACTTGAGCATAGACGCGACTTACAAGCAATAATATTTATATATTTAATATTGAATAATCTAAAATATGAAAACTGTGATATTGTTAATTTTATCAATTTTAGAGTCCCTAAAGTACATTTAAGAATTTTAAAGACTGAATTGTTTTATACTCGTGTGAATGACATTTCCCCAATTAATACCATGCTGCAAAGATGCAACGCTTTGTGCGCGGGTGATCTAAGCTTCGATATGTTCAACACATCCATCAGTGTGGTTCGAAGATTGTTGCTAGATGCTGCAGGCTGATGCATAGGCGTAAATGGCTGTTATTTTATTTTTCTTGTTGTGATCTGTTAATCAATTGTTCCTTTAGCCTGTTTTTTTTTTCTTGTTCCTTTATATGTAATAACCATGCATATGGTGTTTGTAAAGTGTATTAAAATAAAAAAAATAAATAAATCTAACATTTTAACTCAACGAAGAGTCGAGAGGAGGAGAAATGTTGAAGAGAGTTGAAGTTACAAGTTCACATCACTTAAGTACAGGTAAAAAGTTAGTATTTGAGCTATGACCTAGTCAGATTCACCCAAACACAGCTTGACTGAGTGGGCAAATTGTCCTGGAAAGAAACAGAAGCCAATAATCCATTCAAGACAAGACAAGATTCTTGGTTATAACCTCACTGCATTAGGTAAGAGAAAAACCATCTTCCTTAACAGTCCTTCTTTATAGATTGTTTTGATTTATATGCTTTATGTAGATCACATGAGAAACTGTTGATCAACTCATCACAGTCACATTCAAGAGAGAAGCAACCAACATATTAACAAATTTCAAACAATTTTCACATAGCAAAAAACAATTACATTTACAGATGCAAAAACATTTTAAAAAGGTAGGTATATTACTGTAAAAACCCTCATTTGCGAAAAGATAAACTATCATTGTTTGCCCCATGTGCTGTTCATTTGAGTTGCAATACGTTTGTATCTATTGAAAATAACGAGATTTATTATCATCATTATTATTATTAGGATAGTACCTACTTTGGTAGAGATAGAAATACATGTATTTCTTGATGTTTGTGAAACTAGCATATTTTTTTCTTCAAATACCATTCTTGCTTCAGCACCTTTTCTGAATAGGGTAAACTTGGGTAAGCTTTGGATAGTTTTGCGGGTATATCACCTTATCACCTAATTAGCAAAGGCCAATTAAGGTCATCCTGTCATCCAGCTTCCAAAGCTAATCCAAATTTACCCTATTACCAAAAAATGTTCAAGCAACAAAGTTACTGGCTTCACACACAAATCATAATTATATTGACATGCATAAAAGGCAAAAAAAACGGTACTTTATGAAGTGCCCGGTATAAAGCCCTTTTAACTGTAAGTAATTAATGAAAACTTACCCAGAATTTTCCACAAAATCCATTTCTTTTGTTAATCTCACAAATCACGCGTCTTCAAAATAAATCTCTATTATTGGGGTGAGTAGTAATACTGTACACTGGTAATGGGGTACACTTTTTACTATTTACTACTAAAGAAAAGAGGTTAAGGAACATAACATAACCACAAATAAATAATTTGTGACTACCCTGAAATCAAAGAGGCATCCGCTGTGTTGCCCGAGGCTTTCCAATTCTCTGGTGAAAAATGTACCAGAATTTGATTAATTGTACAGAAACACATTTTTTTTTTACTACCGAGAGCTAGCCCTCCGTAGTTTGTACCAGAGTATAACAAACCAACCTCCCGTCTACCTACCGCAATTTTGAGCCTACACGCATGCGTACCTGCTAATTGATATATTTTTCAAATTTCTTTTTTCTTGATTTTGGACATTGCCTTGGGTTAGTTTTGTTTGGCTGGGCCCCCGGAGCGAGCGAAGCGAGCAGAGAGCCACGCGTGAATTGAAATATTAAAACAACACCGGGCTGCTACCATATGCGCAGGTCCGAAGGTCGAAAAATTGCAGTAGACGCGAGTCAGCTTTGTCAATGTTGCCAGATTGTAAATTTTCGCATTAGTTGAGTTTAGTGAAAAAAACCACTTTAAATTCAGCTAAAACTTAGTAAATACGTAGATTAATATACCAAGTTTTAAACAAAGAATCCTGGTTTCACCAAAGTTTATCCAACTAAACATATTTATTTTTCATAGAGTAAAAATTTCCAGCGATAAAAGTTCGTACGACCAACGCCACCTAGACAGAAAGCCGAACATGTGTTTCCGATCAGCTGGTAAACCTAGTCATTCCGATATAAATCGATAAAGGTGAAGATCAGTATTTAATTTATATTTTATCTTAAAAACGGCCTAATTTGGGAAAAAAATAAATTACATTATGATCACAAAGTGTGACAAGTGTCGTAAAATTGTAAATTGTAAAAATCGTAAATAATGTTATGAAGCAAAAGAAAAACAACGTGAAATATACAATACTTATCTACTTTAAAAGCGAGTTTAAAAGTGTGAAAATTACAATAGTGTGATAAAAATCGCAGTAGCAATTAGTGTATTATACTAATAATCTAAAAAGAAATCATTAGGAATTTTTTATGAACGTACTTACATCAGTATTGTCTCCTATTATTTTGTAGGCTTTGACCTTTTTAGTTCAGGCATTGTCTTTGGTTTTAAAATGTCGTTTAGCTTTTTAACGTAATGGTTTAAAATAATGTTTGAAACAGTTTTTATTAGTATTGTTGGTTATGTTCTGGACAATTGTGGCCCATAAACAAATCAAGATCTAATCCATCAATTGTTTCAGCAGTCTTAAAAAGTACTCCTCGTTCAGTAACATTTTTTGTAAAACCACATATATGTATGACGAACAAGTTACTACATCAAGGTTTAGATAACAAAGTCCTCCCCGATCATTTGCATTGATTAATTCTGTTCTTAGATTTAAGTCCATTTCATTTTCTGTTAAAAACACTTTACAATATTTACATTGAAGTCTTTTTAAAAGTGAAAATACAGCATAACCAGAAATATACACTATAGAAGGCAAAACTGTATCAGAAATTTCTGAAATATCGTCCTCACTAATTTCACAGTTGTTTCTCAACTCTACTGCAATGTGGACATTTTCGAATTTGTCACCTTCAACAAACTCTGAAAGACTGTCCTTAGAAATCTCTAAATCTCCAAATTTATTTGACTTTAACATAAGAGCAACTACACTTTACATCCGTAGTTTACTTTCCGATTCAAAGATCTGACGAATTGAGATATGGTTTTGCGACCCAGCTTGATATCTAAACCTATCAATCAAATTTCTGGTGTAATAAGTATACTAAACCTACTTTCTTTTTAGACTAATTACCCTCGATGAATCTGAAGGCGTAAAACCGACTCTCTTTATCGCCTGTATCCACATTTTCTTTAACTCCGGATCACTTTAAAAGTAGACACTTTCGAGTTTTTATCATAATCACCCCTTCATTTAGGTACCACGCAATGAAAGGGCAATTTGTTTGTTTTTTGTTCAACACAAATACCTACACAAACACTTTCACTTCCTGTTTAAATTAAAATCTATTTTAATGGCTCAAATTACTTAAAAAGTTTTTATCAGACCACACTAAAAAGACACATTATCCAGTAGACACAAACATACAACTAGGGAAAACACGATGCTTAAAAAAGATAAAACACATTAGGTATCTTAGTTTGAACTACCTTGTACCATACTAGGACACTAATAAACATAATTTACTTAAAGAAAATCTATTTACGCGTTTGAAACCACGAAAATGACTTCCGATCCGTCTTCGGTCGAGTGTGCACGCGTTCCGTAGCAGCTCATTTGGCGCCATTTTGGGTGAACTCGTGACTATCGTTCAGTGACCGAGGCCCCTCCCCGAGTAAGAACCGGGAGTCCTAGCCAGAAGAAATACTCATTCACGCCGGTACCCAGGCCGGGAGGGACCGGATGTCCCTGTGGGATCATTTCTGTCTGTGCCAGCAAAAATTCGGCCTAGAGCCACCATTTTGTGTTCGTTAAGTAAATGTTGTAAATCGGGAGTCTCCAGGGGCATAGGCTCGTCAGCTGGAGGACCCCACATACTAGACCCCTCAAACTGGAATAACGTGTAACACAAGCAGAAGGGTAGCTTTGCCTCTGTCTAAGCGCCGAACGAGGGGTGTTTTGGGTATATGCTATATATGCGAAGCCCACCCCCATAGTGGGGAAGTGAAGGAAAAAAAAAACACGAAAATCTTTGATTTTTTTCCGCGACACACCGGTAAAAAACAACGGTTACCTATAAATTTCAAAACTGAATCGACTACCTTCAACAGCTGATCATCAAAACAAAGCTTCAGTACTCTGGCTTAAAGTCTAGGTGGCGTTGGTAAGACCCACACGTTAAGGTGAATACTCACTTGCGCGAATTTCGCCTTTTTTGACATAAACTGTCATTTCCAGGTTTTAAATTATTCGCGGCGAAAAAAATTTACTTCCGCGCGAAGTCTTATGTCAAAATTGTTAATTTTGTTTTCACCCGTAAAAAACAGTAAATAAAAATATGACCTTAGATTTCTCAGGTGTATGAAATGGATTCTAATAATTATAAGTTTTATTATGCGATGTACGTTTTGCATATTTTTGGTAATTACTATAAAAGCAGAACACATGCACTAGCCAAAAGGCATCAAAGAAAATAATGTGGGTTAAAACTATATTTTTGCAAAGAAAAATACAGGGGGATTTTCACTATTTAATTGCAGAGATGCATTTATCTGATACCAGTAAGTTTTTAATTGTTAAAAATCCAATCCAATTCAGTTTGGCCGACTTTTACAAAAAATTTCTGGCTGGAAACTGGAAAGTTGAAATAACAAACCGTCAACGTCAATTTGTTGGTTTTGGCGTCACAAAATTGGCGGAACTCGCAAAAAAAAGTTAACACTGTTTTAACTTTTTAGCGAATATTCGCAGAAGAAATTTCGCGGTGCATAAGTATGAACGAAAAATTATTTTCGCGCAAAAAATGAAAAAATAGATACCTGTCAAATAAAGGCGAAATTCGCGCAAGTGAGTATGAAGCTCTAAGACGGAGTTTGAGTATACTTTTAGTATACTACTATTTATATACTTAGCTATAACGAATAAAAATACTTATCTATTTAGCACTGTGAAAAATCACCAGCAACTTAAATAACAACACGACACTGCTAACTCTTCTGCTAAACTAAACAAACAAAAATTGTTACGCCACTACTATATATAATGTTTATTCATATATGAAATACATGCATATTTAGTGTAAAGTTCGTCGATTTTTAATCAAAAAAATATATGTCTTGATCGATTTTTACTAATTTACTATTATAAGAAATGTACCAGAAATATTGAAAATGTACTCTGGTACAAACGGTTTTAAAATGTACCAGATCTGTACAATTGTACCAGCTCTGGCAACGCTCCGATCCAAGAACATTAAACTAGTAAGGATAGCTACATCAACGATATTTGTCCGCCGAACTCACCTGGCCCACTAGGAATAAGTTAAGGCGTTATTTGTTTAAGAAGACTATATGGTTTAACGTTTTGATTATGTTTATTTGCCTTTTACCCAATAAATTTTGATAATGTTTTGCATTAAACTTATATAACCATAGGAATTTACGACAATATGAAATGAACATTTTTCATCAAAATGTTTTAGAAACTTACATTAAATTAAAACAAAAATATTATTACTTGGATTTGGATTATTATAAATATCACATGAAATTAAAAAAATTGAAACTAAACATAAGCACAAACAATATAGCTTGCGTAGCTATATTGTTTGTGACATAAGACATAAGTAACATACAGCAGGGGTGTGATCACCTAGTAAAAAATATCACAAAATTGCGCAAATATGATGTTTCTGTGTGATTTCGCAAATGTTTACTTGATTTGACGGAATTTGCGGGGCTTGGCAAAATTTTATTGGATTTCGTAAGAGCTTTTATAAATAGGCAATTAATATAGGAACATGAGTAAGCGGTTTTCGTCATATCACATCGATTTTCAGGTATTAGATACCAAACTAAAAAAATTGCGATTTTTCAACCATTTTGTTAGTGTCTGACAACGGGTAATTAAACAATATTTATTTAAAATTATATTCATATTTGAAAAATGCAAAAACGTGTTGTGTACTTATCCCTTTTATACCTAGATTTTGCTCTGTGCGGGCGCAGGCTGATGGCTAACGGTACAGGCTAACAGGATGATCCTCTGTGTACCGGCATTCGCCGCGGTAGCTTCGTAATATATATCATTGGTTCTGCTGCGGCCACAAGGGGGTATTTTGTGGACACGGCGCGGCGGTTTAAAAAAATACAATATTGGGCCGAGGCGCATGCTTAGTTAATATGAATATGAAATATGCAATAAAACATAGCGCAAAAAAATAATAAAAAAACATATCTTGCCGCCGACTGGAATCGAACCTTAGAGCATAAGAAAAACATCTTTAATCTAAGAATCGAACGCAAGCAGCCCGTATCACACACACAGGGTCTGACCACTTCACTACTAGACGACTAGACCTGTTAAATGCAATCTACTGGACTGTGGCCGTGAAGACATGGGTAGCTCGCTCTGGGGGCGCAATAAAAAAACTCACCCAAAGCATGCTCAAATTCAAGAAAGAAAAATAAAACATATTTGCATTTTCGACTGACGCGTGTGCAGTCGGGATACCGTCGCGGCGGCCGAATAATATACTACCGCCGCGGCGGTCGAATATACACTGCCAAATAAAAAATCATACTCAAATATAAACAAGGCAGCGTATATACGACTTAGAGCTAGATCTAGTACGATAACTAATCAGCCCAATGTATTACTTCACTTCACGCATGACCCTCCGATCGCTTCGCTCGCTACGGGGGCTCAAATGACAGGATCTAACCAAAACTAACCCAAGGCATGCCCAAAATGAAGAAAAAATACTTTTTACAAACATAATCTTACATTTTTTTTAACCGACAGGAATTGAACCCCGGGCCGCCGTATCAGAGGTCCAGTATCTAACCACTGAACCACCAGAGCACTTGCAGATAATTCATTGCACCTCAAAGACATCGGTAAACTGAAGTATGATTAGTTACCTTGCTAGATCTAGCTCTAAGTGTATATACGACCGACGCGGTGGTTTCGTCTAGGTACGTATAAATATGGCGAGACGAACGCGAGACGCGCCTGAGCCGCGCCTCCAACGAGCCGCTCGAGGAAGGTTCGACGGAGGCCTGCAGCGATCCGTTTTCTGACGGTTTTTGGGGCGACCTCAAAGGGATTTTGCGCGTCTAGTGAGACGGTTTTATTTTTTTATTATACCAGATCTTTATTATATTTCATTTTACAATAATGTCCTACTTAGTAGATAATAAACGATTACTATACATAGTTTGACACGTTTCGCTCCGGCCTTCAGAGAAGAACCGCCAAGCCGCACAAACCTACGCACAGAACATCCCTCTAGTCGAGGGGGGCTGTTGAAAGGCCCTTAAATCTACTTTTTGTGACCAATCAGAATATGTAATGTTCCCTGGGATCAGATCCCATCGATATAGCTATCAGTGTGTCGCATAATGCTTGTAGATGGTAAAATAGATTTCAGGTGTTGCGTTTTGTTGAGTATTATTTTAATTGTGGAGAAAATACAATTTAAAAACTCCACTCATTCACTCTCTATCATTCACACCTATTTACATAATGTACAATATGTACAATATATACAGAGAATGGGAGTTGCTTATAGCAAATCCCCGGTGAGGGTGGAATTATGTCCGGGCATAAGGGCATTGTGGTTCATAATTCACTTGCAGGGTGCAAGGAACGCAGGAGCCGTTGCGTGCGTTGAATGACTGCAACTTGAGCCGGTTGCCAGCGTTGTATACGGTGCGGTCATTGCTCGTCGAGTATATCTAGCTGGCTCCTCCCACCTGTACTTTGTGGGTGGAGTCAGCCAGACTAACCCAAGCAGCTCGATTTTGCCATTTCCTCAGGCGCACTTCTGTGCTCCTGATACCTGACTTTTGTTTTGCCCTCAGAGGGGGGGGTTTTCCCTCAGGACAATTTGTATGATCAAAAGTGACTATTTCTAACTATTTACAGGATCCTATTTTCTATTAATTCTAATATATACATTTTTACATCAGTATTTCTGGCGGAAATGGTTTACAGTAATTTGTGTTGCTTATCAGGGAGACCTAGGCTCTAGAAAGTATAGTGTGGTATTTCTATGTATTGGTCCATGGGAAGGACGTCGTTCCTGATTAAAACGTGCGTCGGCCAGTCGTGCTGTTTCCGGCGAGCCATGTATTCCCAGGTCGTAGAACCTCCACGCTAGACGGTCGATATGCTCCCTGACATATTCGATGCCCGCCCAGTCGTGCAGGACCCGGATTCGGGTGTACATACTCGCCGAAAAGACAGCCCTCAAGTGTTTATTTTGCAGGACTGCATTTAAGTGTCCCTCTGCCACGGAGCACCATACAGAAGCTCCGTATAGGAGGGTTGGCCTGGTTATTGCCTCATAAAGGATTAGCTTGTTTCCCGGGCTAAGGACCGACCCACGTCTTATCAGTGTTCCCAGTTTCTTATAAATGATTGCATTTTTGCTTTTGATGTAGTCGATGTGCTTTCTGAACCTAAGCCCCATATCAAGCACAATTCCCAGATATTTAACTGCATCCTTGGGTGCAATTTCAGTAGATAATTATCGGTTGCACAATTTGAGGGGTTTTCTTCCTAGTGAATATGCCGAGGTCAGTTTTTCCTGCATTTAACCTTATCTTCCATTTGTCATAGTACTGGAGTATCACCTCCATATACCGGCTCAAGTTGTCAACAGCGGATTGCGCGTGAGGGGCGCCAGTGTACAGGATAGTATCGTCAGCGTAAAACGCTGCTGACGCGTTCGGGTAAGACGGGAAGTCGGATATGTAATAATTAAAAAGTTGCGGGGAGAGCACTGTTCCCTGCGGGACGCCGCATTGGATTGGCCTCATGGTCGAAGTGGCATTACCCACTTTCACCGAGAAGAAGCGTCCGGCAAGGTATGACCCAACCAGCGCTGCTAAATAGAGTGGATACTCAAACTCTACATAGAGTTTGTGTAGCAGGCCGGCGTGCCACACCCTGTCAAACGCCCTCTCAATATCGAGCAACAGCAGGGCGGTGCAATGCCTCCTATTGAAACTATCATAGATTTCCTGAACGACTTTCGCAGCCAACATGCACGTGCTATGTCTGCTGCGAAAGCCGAACTGCTCCCTCGGGAGAATATCTAGCTTCTCAGCTGCCCCACTGAGTCTTGATATCAAGAGCTTCTCGGCTACTTTTCCCAGTGTACTCAACAGGGATATCGGCCTGTATGATGTAGTCAATGTCGGGTCCTTGCCCGGTTTCGGGAACAGCACAATCCTCGCAACCTTCCAGGAGGGGGGGAAGCACTGCAAGCGAATTATGGCATTCACAATAAGCATTAAATGTATAACGGTCTTGTTCTTCGGTAGGCGGCTCAGGACTTTAGACAACTCACTGGGAGTTACTTTCAACTTTTGCAACACCGTCGGTGGGATCGGGTAAGTTCGATCGTCGAATAAGTGGACTCGCTCCGTGATTTCCCTGTGCAATGGCATGGAATCCGGGACTTGCCTATGGATGTCCTCAAGGGAGTCCGCAAATGCCTCAGCCTTCCCCTGGTCGTCCAGGATGTCACGACCACGGTGCTTAAACACCGGGAATTGAGGTGGGGCATTGCGGACTCGCCTTGCAAGCTTCCATAGGGACCCATCCTCCGTGCCTAGTTCGTTCACGAAGTTCATCCACTTTTTACTTCTAAATTCGCTTATATGAAGTTTAATTTGATCCGTAATGGCGTTGACTCGACGCCTTTCCTCCGGGTTCCTAGTCCTTTGCCACCTACGTCGTAACCGATTCCGGAAATTAATAAGATTAAGGATATTATCAGGGAGAGTTTCCACGTATGGCCTCCTCCTGATAACCGGACATGTAGCGTCTCTGACGCGCTGAATATTGGTAGTTGAAGTGTCAACTTCATTTACCAGCTCCTGGACAGTTTCAATCTGTCGAGGGATGACCGTGGCTTCATTTAACCTTTCCCGGTACATCCTCCAGTCAGTATTGGTATACGCGACCGAAGTCACGACGGCTTCCGGCCGCCCGCCGAACCTTAATGCCGGTAGGCTTATACTGACTGGAAGATGATCCGAGTTTAGGTCGTTTGTCACATTGAGCGCGCCTAGTCCAGCCATCCCCCGAGAGATCGATATGTCCAGGTAGGAGGGCCTGAAGTTTCCAGCGGGATAATCATTGCGACCAGTGATAAAAGTAGTGTCGAAAAGAGGTTCTTTTCGATACTCCTTTGCGTATCGAAATGAAATCATTTGGAACACAATATAGAAAAATTATATTTTTTCATAGCTAATAAATTATTATTGAGATTTTGCAATAATAATAAGAAATAATAAAATTTTAAAATAAACACAACGCCGTAACTCATTGAACTCGTTTAACACATTCGCTGCCGCGTGAAAATAATTATCAGGCCTCAGGAGCCAGAGTAAAGTTTCACCATATTTTTAGGGTTTATATCAAATAAATGATATTTGATTTGTTGAGAAGAGCATCTGAGTAGAAAAAAGCCCTCCTCCAGGGGAGAAAAAATCGACCCCTTAAGTGGCTGGCGGCACTGACGACAAATTCTATCAAATATTATTGTCAGGAGCCGACTTTCCCGTATGGGATCTCATTGAAGTCAAAGTTGCGAACATTTTTAATACGAAAATATAAAAATATGAACACAAATTAGTATTTAAAACATGAAATAGGAAAATAAATATTGTCAACAAATATAAAGAAACATAAAAAATTTAAACAAAATATGAATCAGCTTCATTTTCTGAACTCATTATTGAAGTGTTGTAATGGCTCTAATTATGAAAGGAAAATAATATTACAGTATATAAACATCTGACTCTATTCTCGCTAGCTACCTTAAACTTTAAAGGTTGCGCCGAAACAAAAATTACATTCATAATCAAAAACCAACTGGCCAAAATTCTCGCTAAAACACTCCTCTATCACGACTAAAGACTGGCAGACAGTCCGTATTAACGCAAACAAACAACGGACCGAATTCACGGCAAGTAAGTAGAACCGGCTCCGTACGAGATCGGCGACATAGGCCAACAGAGTCGAGCGGTCACGTAAGTGGCCGGCGGCAGCGAATCTGTTAACGAGCGTTTTGTTTTCAATTGTCTCTGGTACGTTCGCTTTTCGCGACGAGGCCAAGGTTGCATTATAACCTTATGAATGAGAGAGCATCCTCATGAGGCGGAGTGTTGACCGAGATAACCGAGGCATAATTCAAAAAGGTTACATATAGGGTGAATTAACACTCATGTTTTATATCTGTATCTTTAAGCTAGATAAGGATAGGAAATGTATAGGAAGACACAAACTTATTTCCTTATGAGAGAGACTCCTCAAAACCCAACGAGAGAGAGTCCTCACAGATGCGATAAATTGTCTCCTCCGTGAAAACTCACTCTCGTTTAGTCACTACTACTTACATAGTGCTCTATTTGTGTAAAGGATTTTAAAATGGTTCTCTGATACGCTATAATCAAATTTAATGATTAGGGTTAGTATTGGTTAGTCGCCAAAATTCGGTTGCTTTTAGTTAATTTTGACTTACTTAAATTTGCGTAACCTATTTTGATATGGATTAGCCCGTTTTGGCTACTTTTGGTTAGTCATTCAATTAACTTTCAGTTAGTTTTAGTTAGTTTTAATTCATTTTAGTCATTTGAACTGGTTCCGATACGTTATAACCAATTTAATTTTTTTTTGGTTTGCTTTGGCTAGTCGCCAAAATTCGGTTAATTTGGGTTAGTTAGTTAGTTAGTTTTAACTTACTTTAATATTTTTAATCTGTTCCAATACGTTTTAGCCCTTTTTGTGCTTTTGGTTACATCGGGAATCAACTTTCGGTTAGTTTCAGTTAGTTTTAATTTATTTTAGTCCTTTGAACCGATTGCGTCCGCATAAACACGATCTCTCACGCGTATGAAGTCATGTGGCAAATGAAGTTTTTCAGGACTCATCTGCTATTCCGGACTCGGCTAACGCCTGGAAACAGCAATGATTCATCCTGAAAAACTCCATTTTAGGTACTTGTAAGAAAAATAACTATTTTCAAACTGAAATTAAGTTATTAAATATATTTTTTCTATTTTGGTATCATAAAGAAGTCTTTTCGATACGCAAAGTAGTGTCGAAAAGAACCTCTTTTGTTGACTAGTCGCTATGATATTAACAAATTTGTACAATGTCAAGGCCCACTAGCAAATATTTCTACACTGCTTTGCATGGGATTTCTACTAATAAAGACGTCAAAAATGACAATATGGCCGTGAAGCTGCTGATCGGGACTAGAATAATAATTAATGTTTTTCATAAAAAAAAACTTGAAAAATAGAAAAAATAGTATAAAATACACGTTTTGGAAGACATATTGCGCACTCGCACCTTAGGAAACTCCCCGCAAGCGGGTTGTTTCCTAATTTCGTGCTCGTGCGAAAAAATATTGTCTTTTAAAACTAATATCTTAATATACTATTTTCTAGGACTGCCCTGAAAATAGACAAAAACGCTACTACTCTTGAAAACTGGACATTTCACACGCTTATTCGAGTATTTAGATTAAAGGGCTTCGTCTTCGTTTTAGAGCTTCGCCCTCAGAGGTCCCATTCCCAGATCTCTAAAAAAGGGAGCCCAATTTTAGGGCTTCACCCCCCAGGATCCCCTTTTTTGCAAAACTGTAGAAAATGTTACCCTCATACCAGGAGCCCCCTTTTAAGGCTTGGGGCCTAATTTTAGGACTTCGCCCCCGGGGACTCTGTGGGCGAATGCTTCCACGTAATGTGTAGTTTA
>JAEQML010066125.1:0-20269 GCA_016904865.1 Pissodes strobi
TATTTATTTATTTATTTATTTCAAAATCTTATTACAAAAAAGATAAATACTTAAATATATACAGATTGTTTAACCTTTAAAAGTTTATAAAGGCACCTAAGTGTTGCAACACTTGTATATGCCATAAAAGTTAGTTAACTTATGTAACAAGATATTTCTAAGAACTAAACTAGCTCAAATTAATTCATGAATTTTATTATTATCTTTATTCATTAATTTAAAAATATAACTAATCAAATACAAATTGAAAAACATCGGAATTTTCAATAATAAATTTTTTACAGTCCTTATTAAATTAATTTCTATTTCCTATGTTTCTTATTACATGGGGTATTATATTATAGACTTTAGGTCCTATGTAGCTGATAAACCTCAAATTAATGTTGTTGTAGTTAACAGGTATTTGTTTATTTCCATCTGCCTTATTACGAGTGTTATAAATATGGTCTAACCATTCCATAAATTTTTATTTTTATAAATATATGAACAAATAGTGGATATATATAAAGTTCTAATATTACATATTTTTTTCAGAGAATAGTAAGTGGGATGGATATAATCGGTGTTTTTTGTAAATAATTTTAAGGATAGACTCCTGAACTATGTTCAACTTGTATAGACAATTATTATACAGTCCACCCCATATCAAGATACCATATCGTAATAGCTGTTCAACGAGAGACTTATAAATATTCTTGTGTCTCTTGATATTTTTTCGTATCTTGCTTCGTTTTCGAGAAAAAAAATAAAAACCATTACCTTGCATGCCCTTAAACAACATAAAAAATAAATAAAAATAAACTAATTATCAAAAGCTGAAGAACTTGTTCTTTTTTTGCATATCAATTGCTTATTTTAATCATAGAAGTTATCATGAAAGCAGTGGCAAGCGATATGTATACAAAAAAAAATTTCGTGCTCTTTTTAAATTATTTTTGTATGGTAGTTTTTATTTTTTTTCTCAAAAATGAAGCGAGATACCAAAATATGTCCGGAAACAAAAAAGTTGTATTTTTAGTTGCTTAATCCAAAAAAAATATATTTTTTTAAAAAGTCGGTAGCGCACAATTTTTTGTCATTTTTATTCGTAACACTGTCCCTCGGATCGCCACTGACAATTATTACCTATTTCCTGTAGTAGGCTTAGGCTTTATTAGGATATTTTGTTTTATTAATATTTTATTTTTTATTATCTACTTAAAAATTCAAGCATGAATGACCCAGTTTTTGTAGCAATAACGATTTATTATGATGAAAATCTAGGTTCAGGTTTATCAAAAATTTAGGATTTAACAACAATAACGATAGTATGACAAAAAACTTGTTGGAAGTGACTTCCTCCAGCCCTTATACAGGCCTCCGATCTTCTTCGCATTGATTGTCGTACTCTTTCAAATGCCCCGGGGGTATGTCGTATGGTTTCAAATCCATCAATTATTCGATTTCGTAGATCATAGACTGTATTCACCGGTGTTGCATACACTAACGACTTGAGATGCCCCCATAGGAAAAAATCTACGCTATTTAAGTCAGGGGACCTAGGGGGCCATGGCTGAGGTCCACCTCGTCCTATCCACTGGATATACGTTATTTAGATACTACCGATCCAAAATAAAAAAATGTGCTGGAATGTGATTTCTCAATAAAAGAGACAAGTCATCAAGTTATAAAGGCAATTCGTCGTTGAAAAAGTATCTATATGAGGCACCAGTTAGCCGACCAGGTAAAAACAGGACCAATTAAATGATCCCCGATTATACCACCCCATACATTTAAAGAAAACTGTTCCTGAAAATGAGTTTCGACAGTTCCATGAGGATTCTCGTCTGCCCATAAATGGTCGTTATGGAAATTCATAATGGAATTTCTTGTGAAATTGGTTTCATCAGTAAAGAGGATGATAGAATCAAAGTAGGGGTTGGCGGCTAGCCTAGTAAGGTACCACCTGCAGAAATTAATCCTTAAAGGAAAATCCCGGGGAAGGAGCGCCTGCACTCTTTGAATGTGATAAGGGTATAGTACAGAATCATGCAAAATACGCCAAACAACTTGATGGCTAATATGTAATGTTATGGAAATTTTTCTAGTGCTAGTCTCCGGGTGTTCTTCTATTTCATTTAGGTCAGCTTCTTCGATCTGCGGTGTCCTAACAGTACGTGGTCTACCCGCATCATCGCTTTTCTTATTAACATTTCCAGTTTCAACAAGACGCTTATGGATATTTCAAAATATTCGGTGATCAGGTATCATTCTATTTGGATAACGCTCCATGTACAGGGTGTCCCAAATTCGAGCCTCATCATTGGGATCTCGGGAACTAGAAAAGATACGAGGTCGGTTAAATGGAGGCAAAGTTGCGCAATTTGATGCTGATCAAAATGCCACCTTGCAAGTTTAAAAATTCCGAACACTTCCGAAGATTTTTGGAAAAAACCGAATATTCGCGATTTTATTTTTATTTTGTTATGACTCTATTTAAATAGATATAACAAAATAAATTGCACATTTTCATTGCTACTTTTTCTATTCTACAAGATGGTGTTATTAGATTTTCAAACCGACGTTTCGTCTTTGAGCTGCCATCATCAACTTTGTTTTTTTAAATACGGCCCTAGATTTTTTATTACGGATTTTAAGAGCTACTAAGGTCCCAAAACCAATGACGTATCGCACTTATTTGGAAAATTCATATTAGTGACATTTTCCATAAGAACTCATGTGTTAGAGAGAGACGGAAAATAGATTTTTGGTAAGATCTTACCAGGAAATCATTAAAATGATTTTTTCGAAAAAGTGCGATACAATGAGGATGTGAAATTTATTATTTGCTCCAAATCTAATTCCACACAACTATTTACTTGGGTAAATTGCTAAAAATATAGCCTAATATAATAGAGCTTATGGTTTGAGGCTTGACACTTTAATAATCATATTATTTATTAACCACTTCTTATGTTAGTTTTTAAGCTTTCCTTATGCAAATCGTTAATGCGTAAAAATAGTATATTGTGTAACTAGGAGGAAAAGCAAAACATTCCTGGACGACTGTGTTAGTTGCTGGACGAGGCGCAGCCGAGGCCAGCAACACAGGACTCCAGGAATGTGCTTTTCCTACGAGTTGCACATACTATTTTTTATCCGATCGAAATTAATTAGAATACGTATTTATAAAAATAGAGCCAAATATTACTCTAAATAAAAACAGTGTTTTAAATTTAAACTCAACATAATATCAAGTTTTGAATCGAGCGAGCTTGAAGTTTATTACGTAGCTACGGAAACTACAGCTAAATGTTACTTTTGATAGACGTCAGATCTGACAAACAAGGCGTTTGAACAGAACAGAAATGTTACATTCCCGGCCTAGGAAGGGAATGTTATATTCCCGGACAGTTATTTTCTATTCTTGTACAGTTATTGCATGTTGCCAAGCAACGACTACAATATACTGGAATCATGACTTTTGCGGTGAGAAAACACATCGGAAAGGTGTCGTTTTTCGTCCGATCGGATAAAAAAGGTTTTGATTTTTAATCCTATTAAAAATCTATTTTCTGTCTCTCTCTAACACATGAGTTCTTATGGAAAAAGTCACTGATATGAATTTTTCGAATAAGTGCGATATATCGTTGGTTTTGGGACCTTAGTAGCTCTTAAAATCCGTAATAAAAAATCCAGGGCCGTATTTAAAAAAACAAAGTTGATAATTGCAGCTCAAAGACGAAACGTCGGCATGAAAATCTGATAACACCACCTTGAAGAACAGAAAAAGTAGCAATGAAAATGTGAAATTTATTTTGTTATATCTATTCAAATAGAGTCATAAAAAAATAAAAATGAAATCGCGAATATTCGGTTTTTTCCAAAAATCTTCGGAAGTATTCGGAATTTTTAAACTTGTAAGGTGGCATTTTGATCAGCATCAAACTGCGCCACTTTGCCTCCATTTAACCGATCTCGTATCTCTTCTAGTTTCCGAGATCCCAATGATGAGGCTCGAATTTGGGACACCCTGTACAGACGTCTGACTTCTCTTGCATTTCCATTCGCAAAACCATACATAAAATGCATCTCAGCCATTTCAGAATTCGTATAAATTACGAACCTAGGTTCTAGTGGGTGAAAAGCCCACACACGTTCCTCTGATGAGTCCCGAAAGGACGAAACTATCTGTGGTAGGATTTTCAGGAGTCTCACTCTTGTCGTGGTGTTTCCATCGTGGACATAGAGCACTGAGCTTGATGTGATTCATGACATGTCTCCAACCAGGAATTGGGATATTCCTGACATTGGTTTGGGTGTAGTGTTAACCATTACATTGCATGTTTATCCCCAGAGAAAACGGAATCAGCAGTATAATTCAATGCCGGTAGGGGTATTAGCTCTCGGAGTAGTTGTTTCTGCTGATCCGATCTTCTCACATAGGGATACCTCATGATGAATTCTTATCTTGAAGTTTTGTCTCAAGACTATTTTTATTAATTCATGGCACTGGCCATCGATGCACGATTCTTGAAAAAGGCAATCGCCAAAATAGTCATATATGCCACTTGGCAACTTCTTTATGGTATTTATTATTAAGTAGATAGAGATAGCCGGTTCAACGCAACGTCAACACCGGTGGAAGTTGCGCGCGCAATCCGCAATGTTTTCGGCTATGGTATATTTAAGGGCGTGGCTTAACCTGTCTAAAAAATTGTCTGTCTGATAGACAGCATTTTAGACAGGTTTAAATAGCGTTTTAGACAGATTTAGAAAGCTTTTTAGACCGACAGACAGCTTTTCAGACAGACAGAGAGGTTTTTAGACAGGTTAGGCCACGCCCTTAAATATACCATAGCCCAAGTCGCCGAAAATATCGCGGTTATGCACACAACCTCCACCGGTGATCGCGTGGCGTTGAACCGGCTATCTCTATCTACTACCATGCTTTACTAATATTTCATAATTTTTTTAACCATCCTGTATATTGTAGGTTTGAATTTTTCATTTAAAAGGATAGAGTTATGTCTGCCAAGAAGATATTAGTAAAAAATAAATATTGTTTACTAAAGAGTTCCGGCTAATATGCAAAAAAGTCAGCTTTATCTTTAAAAATGTAAGTTAATATTTTGGACTCAACTGAAAGTACCAGATAATCCCAAAATTTATTTATATATTGACTAAGAATTATTTAAATGTGAAACGAAATATGAACAATATTGAAAACACCCGATAACCTAGACGATACGCCATATTTTGAAAACCGTATTAAAAATCTTTTGCAGTTTTGGATTATGCGTTATGCATTTCAAATAAGGGGCAGTTTAGTTAAATATATTTTTCAATAAAAATTGACTTGTACAATAAACATTTTATATGTAATTTATTTATGAGGTCTAAATAATGTAAATACAATGCTACTATCGAGGCTATTATGCAAATTGCGACATCCGATCCCGGGATTTAAGAATATTAATTTCAATATTCCGCGGCTCCGGTATTGGATTCCCTACTACATCCATGATTTTATAGGTTTAAAGCTAAAAATTATTTTTTTTTAAATCAGCTTTGTTTTTACCCAGTAGGTAGTGGTACTTAGTTTTAGTTTATTAAGATAAGATAAATAAGTGTTTCAAGTGTAAGCACTACAGTATAATTAGAAGTGCATTAGCCTTTAATTAGATATAACGGATATATGTAAGTTCTTCATTAGAGAAAAAAAACATATAAACACCCCTACATTTTAGTTTCCAGAAGCTTATCCATTTAGTCTGGATACATTTTTCATTTCCTGTCAGCATAGGAAATTAGCATTGCGAATTTCAAACATACAGGGTGTTACCAATTTCTTAAATTAATAGTAATTACTGATGAATTACTGATTTTTTTGGTACGCCAGCTAGAAGGTATGATTAGGTAGATATTTTTATTAACAAGACATACTCCTGACCTTTCCTGACAATTTTCCAATGCAAAGCCCTTTGGGCACTTTCATAAAAATTCAAGTCAAAAACGGGCATCTAAGCAATGTTGATGTTCTAATTCAGCAACTCGAGAACGAGTCAAGAATCATACAAATTTAAATTCGTCCCCTCAAAGTAGATCCCGTTGAGAATCATTTTCCACTTCCTGTTGTCAATTGAAATTCCTCCTTGGGAACGTTTTGTTCTTGAGAACTGACGTAAAAACAAGCCGAAATATGTTGTCTTCAATTAATCCCCATACACTGAGCGAGAACTTGCAATAGCCGCGAATAGAAATCTATTAACGCCAGCAAATTATCTGCATTACATTAAGTTACCTTTACAGAGGAATCTGATGTTTCTAAAATAAGGAAAATACAAAAAACTTAAATAAAAGATAGTAACAGTTTAAGGAACATATCGATTTCTTTTGATAAGAACACAAATAAGCTTTTATCAAGAAGTTAAGGCGGAGCTTAACAGAAGGGCTAATAGCGGTGAATCAAATCTTAAAATTAAGTATGTTCATGGAATGCCTAAAATTGTTTCTTTAAACTAAATAAGTCACCCTCTTATAATAATAATATTATACCATTTTATTATCAAAACGTGCGTGGCTTAAATACAAAAGTAACAGAATTTTCAAAACTCAGTCTCTACTAGTTTTTTGGTCTCATTGCTGTAACAGATACTTAGCTTCAAGACGATGTATCCAACTCAGAGCTTTTTCCTTAATCTTATTTCGTCTTTCGATCAGCTTGGAACTTATTGGCCTGCGAGGTGTCTACGGGAGGGGGAGTAGTTCTTACGGTAATACAGGATTACAGACCAATACTTCTGGACTGTCCTGAAATTTCTCAGCAATTTTTTTAAATTGAACACTTTTTAGAAACTTTAGTTCTACATAGAAAAGTTGTAATCACACGTGATTTTAATGCTCCCTCTTTTGGTACTGATCAAGCTGAGCGGGATGCTAGAAGTACTGCCCTATCTAATTTTATTGATATTTTAAACTTAGCCCAACACAATGCAATACTAAATTCAAATAGTAGGCTACTAGACCTTATTATATCCAATGTAGGTACCATGTTCTGATTATTTTTCTTTATTAAAAGTTGTTAAACATCATCATGATCCCCCTCTGATTTTTAATTTAAACTGCAATTTAACACATTATAATCAGTTTGTTCTACATAAAAATGAACCAAAGATATTTAATTTTTGCACATGCAATACTTAATGCTGATTTTTCATCAATGTATAATCAGTCGATTAAACTTTAATGTTGTAAAATTGATAAAAAAAAACGTATCCTCAATGGTATACATCGGATATTACTACATTGATCAGAAAAATGCAGCTTTTAGGAATTAGAAAAATATGGTACACATTACAAAGATTTTAAAGTCTACAGAATTGACCTAAATAAACAAATAAAATTTGCGCATCAAAGATTTACTCAAAAGATGGAAAGTAATATTCATAATGACAGTTCACAGTTTTGGTCAGTTATGCAGAAGAAGAAGGGTAATTCTCGAATACCTGGCACAATAAAAGATGGGGATTTAGAATTTTCAACACCCGAAACTATCGTTGAAGCATTTTCAGCATTTTTTCAAAGTGTTTATGCAGAACCTCGTAACCCCGTTGACGTTGGTCCTGATTCTCTGGGAAAGTGTTTTACTCAACTAAGTTTATTGGTGGAGTCTGATATTTTTTAGCTGCAAAAAAATTAAGATAAAGTAACTGCAGGTGTTGACTCCGTTCCGAGCTTTGTAGTAAAGGATTGCATCCATGCTCCTTCCAAGTCATGTCTTTTCATATTTAACAAATCTATTGAAACTGGTATATTTCCTAGTTATTGAAAAACCGCCAGTCACGCCTTTTTAATAAAGGTGATCCAACAGAACAGTTTTGTGGAACTTTTCTAAGCTTTTTGAGTCGTGCATTTTTCATCAAATTTATTCACAAATTAAAAACTTTATATCAACAGAACAGCATGGGTTTATGCATAAAAAGTCTTGTGACACAAATTTAACTCGTCTTTCTCAAAATATCTGCACTACGCTGGGTCAGTTTGATCAGGTTAACGTAGCAGATATGGACTTTCAGAAATCGTTTGATCAAACAGACCACAACACACTTCTTTTTAAAATTGATGCCATGAGATTTTCGGATGAACTGGTTGCATTTGTGCAGTCATATTTGACTGACCGTCATCAATTTGTTGAAATAGAAGGTTTCCGTTCTCAGAGTTTTCTTCCGGTGTTCCACAGGGGTCTATTTACGTCCCCTCTTCTTTCTGGTATTTACTGATGACCTTACAAAACTTATTAACTGCCCTAGATTCCAATCTGATCTGCTCACGACTTGAAGGTTTTTAAAAATATTTCTACTATCCACAATTGTATAATTGCAAAATCAGATAAATTAAGCGAACATATGGTGCAAAGCTAACAAGTTGTATTTGAATAAGTCAAAATGCTGATGCACATTAACTTTCTCTCGAAAAAGGAATCCAGTAATATTGGAATACGCAATTGATAACTAGATTTTAACAAGATGTAGTGAGATTAAGGATCTTGGGATTACTTTTGATCAAAATTTTGACTTGACTAAGACTAAGTCAAAGAGTATATAATGTAAAGAGAGGACAGAGCAATCAAAATTAGAGAGGGATAGATGAGAACTCCGACTTAAAGGGCGCCTCGTATGTTATCGGATTATATCGGACACAATCGTCAAGCAAGGACGATCAGCGAACACAGTGGGTTAAATATATCTCGTAAAGTTCAAGTTTAGATTTATTAGGGAGACGTTTGGTTTAGTTTTTTAATTCATATTGTGTAATTGAAATTAGGTGTGTAAACTTTAATTATGATATGCAACACAATTCATTTCGTAGAATCTTTTAACAATCACTCGGTAAAATTTTGCTTACCTACAATACATGCATTTTTCATGACTTTTCTCAAAAAATCCTCGGATTTCTGATAAAATATTAATTGTTTTAATTTTATTAATAAATATTCAGAAAATTCTACTCTAATAATTAGGCTTCATACTCACATTCGCGAATTTCGCCTTTTTTGACATAAACTGTCATTTTCAGCTTTCAAATTATTCGCGGCGAAATTTTTTATTTTTTTTTTTACGAATTGTAACATAATTGTGAATTAACCTCAAATTTCTTGACTGCTTTGCTATATTTATTTATTTATTCTTTTCAGGCATTGGGTTCATTAGTTAAATTGTAGAATAGATAATTTGGCCATTGGATAATAATATTAATTATATTTTTTTTTTCGGTGGAGATATTATTATTTTATGTTCCGTTTGCGTCCTTCTGGTAATTATTCTAAAACTACGAAATACCCACCAGCTAAATGACACCAGAAAAGAAAATTTTCGGTTAGAAATATATTTTTAAAATGCGATTTTCGCAATTTAGTTGCAGAAATGAGATTCATTGAGCCCATTCTAGACTTAAAAATATATTACTAACCTGCTTACATCATCTGGTACTTGGATCTAACCTATAAAACCTATTCCACTAAAAGCATAAATTCGCAAAAAAGTTAACACTATTTGAACTTTTTAGCAAATATTCGCCGACGAAATTTCGCGTCAATGAGTATGGCCCAAAACTTACATTCGCGCGAAAAATCAACAACTGTCAAAAAAAGGCGAAATTTGCGGAAGTGAATATGAAGCTTTAAAGTGAGATTCGAATAGAATTTACTTTTTCGTTGGTTTATCTACATATTATGTTTTGAATCAAACTTTCCTTTTAAATAATCGATAAATATTGATTACACCTTTTTAATTCAAACTGAAGGAAATTCTTATTTGATTAATTAAAGCTTTTAGACGTCCTGAATAAATTTTAATAAAAATTCGCCGGAAACATTAAAAAACTGAATTTTATCACACCTTTTAATCAAAATAAGTTGAGCACTGAGATTTTAAGAAAACGCAAAAGTTTAAACAAATTCAGAGAATTTGAATGAAAATCACTCGATATAAAATTTTATTCTAGCAGAAAGTATTAGATATTTAGTAAATTTTGTCCTCATTTTCGTTATTTCGACCCACTATGATGAAATCGATTATTCGCCATCTTATTTGACTTGACGTCAACATCGCCCGTCTTGATAAAAAGTTATATCCGGCAACGTCGCGATAACTCCGAGTTAAAGGGACGAGGTCATTGAAACGGCTGACGAAAGATCAAAGGAAATTCACCGGCTGTCTCTTTAGATTATATACTCTTTGACTAAGTAATGTCGTATCAGCTATTTCTAAATATATGGGATTTATTGTTCGCAACAGCAAGAATTTTCAAAACCATAACATAATAAAAATACTATATTTTAGTTTTGTGAGATCCAAATTAGAATATGGCTGTCTCATTTGGCATCCAATTTACCAAGTTGATATCATAAAGCTTGAATCTGTACAGCGTGGATTAAGTATCTAGCTTACAAAGAGGATGATGTTTATTCTGCTAGGGGACTTGACCACACTTTTTTGTTGAAAATATTTGGAATAGTATCCACGCAGACAAGAAGGCATGGATTAGGAATTACCTTTTTGTTTAAACTCTTGAGTAGTAAAATTGAATGTATCGAGTCACTGAATGAAATTAGGAACATTGTTCCAAGATTAAGTGCAAGATGTTCATTAACGTTCTATTGTCAATGTCCTAAAACTAATATGCTACACATTGTGATATTATCAGTGATTCTTCAAAATGATTAATTACCAGAGTTAATTGATTTATTATTTTGTTTTTATTCTCACTTACTTTCCAGCTTTGGGTTAATGTAGGTAATTTTGATATGTTATCATAACACTTTGTTTCCTTTCCTTTGATTTGTTTTTTTTTATGAACTTTATCAAGAATTCTCTTTGTATTTCCTGTAATTGGGTGACTTATCTGTTAGAAATATATGACTATTTATTTATGACCATTTATTACATAGGCGCCAGAAAATTGTCTTATTGTGGCGAATAGAGTGTTCTTTTTGGAAACACTCAAATCAAAAGTCAAAACAAGTTATACATTTTCAAATGAGGCAAGGGAGTCGCAGGAAAAAAAATATTTTTCAGCTCGAGATTCCGGCAGGGATGAAAAAACAATGACGATCTCGCTTCAATTTATGGATTCGGTTTTGTGTCATCTTTTAACTCATTACTTGTTTATGGATGGAGAAATATTTCCCATATGTGTATAAGTGACAATAGAAAGACAATCAGAAACTGATTGAACATCGCCAAATTCAGAAATCGACACAAGGAAATCAACAAAAGTTGAGATGATCAAATACTAGTATCGAATTTTCTCATAACTAATTTACATCAAACGGGTCATTGTGTAATAACGGTACTGAATTTCATTAGAAACACAGTTTATAGGGCGGATTTTCTAACGATTAATAATTATCTTGATTTCGCGCTTGAGCAAACCCCCCGTTATTACAGTATTATTAATGAAAGATGGCTTTTAATTAGAAAATTTGTAGAAATTTCACTCAATCGGAGTCTTTAGAGCATAACAGGTTCGGAAATTTGATCATGTTTATTAACTGTCATCGTCGTTTAGATGGATTAATTATCTTTTCAAAGTAATTCTTTATATTTAAACAGCATGCAGTATTGATTATAAATTTTCCTGTAAAAAGCCTATAATATTCAGCTAGAAAATATTGAATTTAATATATTTAGAAATAAGATTTTTAAGTATTAATGATCAGACCATAATAAACATAATACTTAATATATTTCTGCTTCAAACCCTATATTTTATCCACAACAATACTTACTTTACGCACCAGCGGCGGCGTAGCGCGGGCGTGGGTTGTGGTGGGCTGCTCATGCTTCTTCATGAGCTTATTTATCCCAACCGGCCTACAACGAAAGTATAAAATTCTGTTCTATTAGCGCAATTTTTCTACGTCTGGTGACGTAGTCGCTCATAATATCGTTCCTTTCCTGGGGATGGCGCTAGATCGCTAGAATCTAGAAAATCAGCCATTATTTATCTTCACCAAAATGCATATTTTTTGCAGTCAATCGCTATGAGAGCATGGAAGACCGTGTATAAAATTGTATTGTATTGTTATTTTAAATTACAATTACAATAATTATAATTACATATATTTCTTAACTAAAGCAAGAAAGTATGCTTAATTAATAAAAAATATGAACGGATATCAAAATCTACAAAATCGTATAGGTAAGAAGAAGAAGAAGGAGGAGGAAGGGACCCACCACCCTCCCACCAGCGAGTCCAGAAGGGGCTCCAGTGCCCTTGCCCTGAAGGGGCCAAAGTGCCCTGAGGGGGCCTGAAAATGTGATAGCGTAAAAATGACAATCTAAAATTTAATAGTTACCTAAGTCTGATAATGGTTCTTTGAACCAAGTTCTAATTCCTGCCCTGAAGGGGCCAAATTTTTAAAGTTCTCCTTCTTATAAAGTTCATCTTCTTAACAAATGTTTGATAGCGTTTATTTGGTTCTTTAAAACCAGGTTCCGATATTGCCCATAATGGGTCAAATTACTTTAAATTCTCCTTCTTTTCCTTGAAGTCGTCTTTATTATAAAAATATAAAATTCTTGGCGAACCACACCAGGTTCCGTTGTAGCATGGACCACCTACCCAAAGTGGATAGATGGATAAGGACAATACCCTTCTTGGATCGGGCTGTAGCCCGGGAGGTACCGAAAACCCTCCAATTTATTCCATAGAAAGAAGTTCCCTACAGGGATACATTTGCTTACTCTATGAGCCTTGCGCACGGGTCCTAACGTGTTCCGTCTAGATAGAAAAATGTACAAAATTTAGAAATATGTGTACATAGTACACTTAACATGATAGCGTAAATAAAACTTTAAATCCTTGATAAAGCAGCTAGACGGGAGCACCCAACAATCTGTCCTGCACGAATCCGCCCAGTAGATCCAAATGGTCTTCTTGACTTAGTCTCCTTACTAGTTCCTCGGGTCCAGGTAGGTTGGCATCCCCCAGGATCGCCCTTACTTGTTCCCTCTGGTCCATGTAGTCGACGCAACTATAGAGCCTATGTTCAGGATTATCCTCTTCGTCTTGACATTCGAGACATGCTGCAGCACCAAGTTTGCCGATCTTGCAGTAGTAACCTGCAAATTGACCATGACCTGTTAGTAACTGCGTAATCTTGCGATTAAATTTTAAATCCATAATTCCCCTTCCCCGAATGCTAGGTAAAATTCTGTGAGTCCATCTGCCAGTGGAAGCCTCATCCCATTCTCTCTGCCAGTTCCTTATTGTTCTTTGCCTAACGGTTTCTTTAAACAATTTCTTACCAAGTCTAGGCTCGACCTGAATCTGAACACCATCTCTGCTGATCACTAAGCCCCTCTTGTACTTAATGTGATCTATTCGTTCGTACATCATCTGTTCCAACGGTGGAATATTAGCTAGCACGGCCGCAGCCTGTGCGGACACTGTCCTATAGGCTCCAATGATGGTCCTGGCGACCAATCCTCTGATTGAATTTAATTCATTCCTTATTCTTATATGTCGAAGCTTGCTCTCGAAGATCTCTGCATTATAGTAAAAGAGCGGCATAATTGCTCCATCAAAAATGGTCCTCAGAGCCTCGGGGAGCGGCTGAAAGACTCTGGCCAATGCCCTTCAGAGCCACTGGAAAATAGTCCTAGATTTCCCACAAATATATTTAATATGGACTTGAAAAGTGAGCTTCTCATCAAGAATAACTCCCAAGTATTTGAACTGGTCTGCCCTAGATATTCTGGCTAATCCGATCCTCACGGAAGGATTCCTCGTAAGCTTCTTGCCAAACACCATGTATTTCGACTTCCCATGTGATATACTCAGCTTGTTAGTAATCGTCCATTCCTTCACCTTCTGCAATGCTGTGTTCATTTGAATTTCCAACGCTGGTCTGCTGTTGGCACATGTGACGATTGCGAGATCATCTGCAAACGCCGTCATCTTGCTCTCCTCGATGTCATCGAAACTGTCCAATAATTGATCAACCACCAAATTCCACAGATCAGGGCCCAATTTGGAACCCTGTGGACATCCTTTCTCCAAGCCCCTCCTGAGCATTATATGTTATTTGCCTATCGCTGAGATAACTCACCGTTAAATCGAACAAGTACTTGGCTAATTATCTCTCTTTCAGGGTCTTCAAAACTGAAGCCCACCGAACGTTATTAAATGCATAAAGCAATCCTTAAAAGTTCTGGTAACGTAATCAGAAATGACCACAGCAACAGTCCCGAGAACGACGCCCAGCACTCCATCCGGTCCTGGCGCCTTCCTTATATTGATCCTTAGCAAATAATGCTCAACCAGGGCCCGCTCTAGGGCCGGACAACCCGGACATTTGTCCGGGGCGGCAAATTGAAAGAGCGGCATTTTTTCACAAAATGTCCAGTTAATGGAAAAAGTAAATAATTAAATAAAAAAATAATGTATAGGATTAAATTGTAGTGTAAAAAAACATCTGTCGCGACCGACGGGAACCGAACCCGCAGCGCCGGAATGACAGGTAAGAACGCTACCTTCTATACCACCGAGGCGTTGCAGAAATTTTGCTAAAACGGTAAAAGGGACTAACCCAAACTAAATTAAAGATTCGAAAAATGGTCCATTCGAAGAATTACACATTCGAAAAATTATCGATTCAAAGAATTGTCTTTTCGAAGAACTGCCCATTCGAAGAAATTTCGTTCGGAGAACTGTCGTTCGAATAATTGTCATTCGAAAAATCGTCCGGATTCAGATGAAACTGGCGTTGAGGCTAGTTTTGAATCAACAACACCACGACATCGTGTAAGAAGAAGAAAACCCCATTTCTTATACGAAACACGAGATGAACCGATCGAAGATCCCAAAGAAAAATATAAGATCGATTTTTTTTTATTTTACAATTATTGATTAAGCACTAAATGCTCTAGATGCTAGATTTAAACGACTTAGTCACCATAGTAACTATTTTCAATTCTTATATAATATATACGAATTGAAAAACATGTCTAAACGCTGGACGCTATTAAAACACCGGAAGGATTTAGAAAGTATTTTAACTGATGGTGATTCTGTTGACATAAATGGGGTAGAATTAGTAGAGGAAATTTCTACGGTTTTGGACAAAAAAGAAAGCCCGAGCAATGTACTAAAATTAATAACTATGTTAAATTTTGCACCAAACCTTAGTGTTGCCTTAAGAATATTGCTGACTATACCAATAACGGTTGCAAGTGGGGAAAGGAGTTTTTCAAAATTAAAATTAATCAAGAACTTTATACGTTCCACTGCCACGCAAAATCGGATTAATGGTTTAGCCATTTTGGCGATTGAACATGAAATTGCTGATCAAATAAACTTAAAAGAGGTAATAAAAAAGGTTTCAGAAATAAAAGTGAGAAAGAAATGTTTCCTGTGACTTTAAAGTAGCTGATGTTATTTTTGTTTAGTTTTTATAGGATGTAAGTTTTGTTTGTGCGGTTGTGCAATAACACATTTTTGTAATAATATTAAAAATGCACCTGGTTAACAATTAGTTTGCTTTTCATTATTTTGGTATTTGTACTACCCTTGGACCCATAGTGTTACCTTCAAACGTATTAAAAATTATTGTTTATAGGGATAAGTGTTATATTAATATTACCGTTTTTAATGTTTACTGTTTTGTCCTACTTGAATTTTAATTATGTTATATGTTTCTTTTTGAATATACGTTTTTAATATAATTTAAAACCATTTGATTTTTATTTTAAACAAAAAATATACATTTTTAAATGTATATTAGGGGGCGGCAATTTGCCTTTTTGTCCGGGGCGACGTAAACGCTGAAGCGGGCCCTGGCTCAACTTCCTAGGTGGTAAGCCTTCTAATCTCAGTGACAGGCACTTCATAGTCCCTGGCCACCATCCTCAATAAAGCGTGCTCCATGTCATCCTCAGCCAGATTGTCATCCTTGATAAACTCGTTAACTATGAGTTCTGCAGTATCATCGAAGCCCGTTGTAAACTGGGCATTTCTCTCCTTGGTCTCTATAACATCCAGCACCTTTTTACTCTTGCGAGCCGCCAGCCTATTAGATAGGCCCCATGGATCGTCGCTTAAATTATTGGTAACGAAATCATCCCATGACTTATTCTTAGCTTTAATTATTTCGGCCTTTAGATGCCCGGCCCTTTCCAAGTACGTGTCTATTGAATTAAATATGTATTATGTCGATGTATCTGGATATATTTTTTTACAAGATATATTTTTCTAACTTTTGCTCTCTGTTCACAACATTAAATCTAAAATTTAAACATGACGAACGGTTTTTTCTTCATATAGAAAATTTTTGTTTTTAATAAATTAATACCAAAGCAGTTTGACAACCATTTGGCAACCCATTTTCTTTATAAGAAGATATTTGGCCACAAAGTTGTTGACTGATCAAAGGCACAACCCTGCCAATAAGTAACTTCGTTTTAGATATTTCAAGTCAAAATATCGCGGGAGCCATCGATAATACATCCCACGTGGATGTAAAGAGGGCACTAATGAGAAGGGGAGTGAACGACACAATATCTCGATAGATGTGTAAGATGCTTGCCACTACTAATTGTGGATGAACTACTGGAAATACTGACAGACCTCGGCCTACATTGTGTTGGGTATGCCGATGATGACATCATCACAGGAAGAGGAAAGTTTCAGGGTACACTATGTGAACTCATTCAAACTGGACTCAATGCAACGAAAGAATGGTGCAAAACTCATCGAAAACGAGCATAGTAGCCTTCTCTATCCGAATACCAATATTACACCGGCATCGGAAGTCAGATATCTAGGTATAGCGCTGGGCTGCAAACTCAAATGGAATAAACGCATTCAAGGAGTTATATAACTAGGGCTACGAGGACACTCATGGTGTGCCGAAGCCTTGCAGGAGAAACCTGGGAATGTAAACCAGAAATCCTGCGATGGATGTACGCAATGATAGTAAGACCCACCTTACTTTACGGGTCGATTGTCTGGTTCAAGGGAACGGAAAAGCAGAGCATAAAATCAGCTCTCAACGAAGTACATCCCTGGCGTACATAAGCATAACAGGCGCAATGAAAACTTGACCAACAACAGCGATCGAGGCAATTGCGGGCCTCACACCTCTACACATTGTTGTAGAGGGAGCAGCTAGACAAGCATTGACTAGACTCACAAGAGAGGGAGCGGGTGGGGGAGGATTCGTGATAAGAAGTAGAAAAGAATGGAAAAAGACCACTTGCAGTCTCACATTGCAGCAAAGTGCCATAAAATGGTATACAGATGGGTCAAGTACTGAACAGGGAACCCAGAGTATTTGGGCCAGCAACCAAATTCTCCTTAAGTGATGGGAAAACACCCGTACATATTCCAGGGGGAAATAAAATGCCATAGGAAGATGTGCGCAGTTCAACCTCGACAGAAACTATAGGAAGGAAGAGATTGTCATCTTCTCAGACAGTCAAGCAGCCATCAAAGCGCTGACCTCACCAACAATTATCTCCAGAATGGTATGTGAATGCCCACATAGGCTAAACGACCCATGCAAAAATAACAAACTAAACCAGGACACGCTGGGATAGAAGGCAACGAAAAAGCAGACCAATTGGCAAAAGTAGGAGCACAAACTCCGCTTTTAGGACCGGAACCTTTCTGTGGCATAGGGATGCACCCTACAAGGAAGAATTCAGGAAAGAAGAGCGAATCAAATGGATCAGTGTATGGAAACGCCGTCCAGGGTTAAGGCAATCAGAGATGTTTCTAGGGCCACCTCGCCCAGGAAGATTAAAAAATCGTATAACACTGACTAAGAACAATCTCCGCATCCTCACCGGCTTTTTTTTTGCCGGTGGTTGAGAGGGCACCTGGAGAGAATAAAAATTGAAAACGAGGACAGTTGCCGATTATGTGAGGAGGGGGAGAAAACCCTGAACTACCTTCTCACGGAGTGCGAGGCGGTCGCGAACAGGCGAATGGCCTGCTTTGGGTGCTGCATCGTCGAACAGGAGGAACTTCCATTTATAGAACCATCCAGTCTACTTGCTTTTATCAAAGCACTTAAGCTGGATGAGGTACTCTGATTGGGAATCACATCAACGGAAGCACCAAGGAAGGAGGACCTAATAGATCTACACAGATCGCAGTGTACTTATACCCCCAAGATCATTCATACATGTCTTTAGTTAGTTTTGGTCAGATCTCGTCTGTTTTGTCCCCGAAGCTAGCAAAGCGAGCGGAGGGCTATGTATGATATTTTAATTATTGAAGACAAATGGCATGTAGAAAAAAACAAAGCTTTGCATTATATTAAACACAATAAAAATAAATAAGTTTGGGTTGGTTTGGGTCCGTTAGGGTTATTAATTCAGTATGAACTAGCGCAAAGCAAAGCTTGCGCTTCGCGCTAGCTCGTGCTTGTGTAGAAATAGAAAAATACATTTTTGGATATTTCTCACCTGAGGGAAAAAAGCAGAAAATGTTACTGAGGATATCTTAAAAAGACTTGAAGAGGGTGGTGTTGATATACAAACATGTTGAGGCCCAGGTTATGAAGTATGGCGTCAAAATAATTATTAGTTCCATGCTGCAAGCATTCATTATATCTTAATAATATAAATATTACACCAGGAGAATACAGAATTGACAATCTATTTCTAGTGATTAATAATAATAGACCTATTAATAATAATGGTTTAAAACTTGATAAAATATTTTGCTGGAACAGATGTATCATTATCTGACATTTTTCATTATTATCACTTTTTGAGGTGCTAGAACAGCTAACGATTGCTTTACACCCATTATTAGATTTTACATACTTATCATTAAATACCATTATTATAGAGGCTTAACGTCACTAATGCAATAATAGTTATTTATGTACCAAGGGTATTAAGTAGATGTTTATGCCCTGAGGGCGACAATGTTACAAACCCGAGGGCCTCTGGCCAGAGGGTTTATAAGTCGCCCGAGGGTGTACACATCTATTAATACCCGTGGTGCATACAAACTTTTATGTCATACTAGTTCAATATTGCATTCACAATATGTAAATATTAAAAAAAAAATACGAATTCAATTCAATTATTTGAGTCCATAAAGTATACTTTATGCCCGCACGGGCCATAAAGTGGACTTTATGCCCGCACGAGCATAAAGTAATCCATTATGTAAATGGTATCTAAGATATAAAACACAATAATGTACTGGTATGACATAAAATAAATAAATAAATACTGTTTAGCCAAATGATTTAATTATTAAGGTGCAAACATTTTTATCTCAACAACTCATTTTAAATGTAGTAGAATATTTTCAAAGACAAGAAACAAATTAACACAACAAGGCAGTTATGAATGCTTCGAAAGCATTAAAAATTGAATAAAGTACGATTTACAAATTAAAAATTCCATTTAGAGCTACGGACATGGAATACAAGAAAAATGCATAGATAATGTAAAATGGAGAAAAATACAAACCCATTTTAGAGATCTCAAATTTTATTGTCACTGGCAATTTTTTCACATTCGAAGTTTTCCGGGGAATCCCCAGAAATATTTATTACTAATGGCTCAATGTTTTAATATTTATTGAAACATCCGTTTTCAGTGCTTCTTCTATATTTCTTTCCTTGTGGTCTACGTATAGTTTGTTGGCTATTCTGGTGGAAACTCACAAATGGTTTTGTCCCAAGTGGCCAAAACTTCAGTGAGCGAGTCTGTGCGTAATTTCTTCATCATACTTCCTCTTAGCCTCAGACCAAGGCATTTCTATTGCGTTAAAGTGACAATGGTAAGGAGGCAATTTTAGAACTTGGTGTCTATAGCTGTTCGCATTATTTTCCAAATGGTACAATTTATTCTGCCTCTTCCTGCAAGTAATTTCCTATAGTTCATATCTTAATAAATTATTTACATGTATGCCTTTTTTAATAACCATTCCAAAATTATTCTTCTAGTTCAACTATATCTATGTCTAGTATTAATTTAGATTTAAACAAAATCTCCATATTTTCAGTGTTTATGTTGTCATGAATAAATGCATGGTTCAAAAATATATCTTGTCCAGCGTACCAGCGACTATTATAATTTGATACATCATACACTTCCTAAAAAGTATGAAAACCCAATTTTAAATGGCAAGAAAATACTCGCAAGATGAGTAGGCGGTAATTCTACGAAAATTGTAAACGTGTTCAATTTCCAGTTTTCAGATACCCTTTTTATCGTACGCAACCTACGCATTAAATGTTTTGGAATTTGATGGAAAA
>JAEQML010066126.1:0-20268 GCA_016904865.1 Pissodes strobi
GGAGGATGGCAACCCATCGGCGGGGATGAACAGCAAGGCCAATATCATTAGATTTCAGAAACTGTTCAAATAATGCCCTTAGTTCTAAAAATCATTTAAAACTGGTTGTTCGATAACTTTACAATTTTTTTTTGTTGATTAGGTGTATATATTGTTGATTTTTCTAATAAAACTTGTTTCATAAAATGTTTCGTAATTTTTAGGAGACCGCATGTAATGTAAAAGTGTTCAAAATTACGCAATAACCATGCAAGAAGTGTATTTTGTTGAATAATCATCATAGTTGAAATATACAATCTTTTCAACTATCCATTTTCTAGTGAGATGATATGAGAAGAAAATAAGTTATTGGCCTTCAGCATTGATAAAAACCATTTAAGTCAATGATATTTTGGGGCTTCTATCCCTTTCAAAATTTAAGCTGCCTTCAGCTATGGGTACGGAAAATTCATTTTGACCTAATTTTTCGTGACATTATCCAACTCTCTTGTGAAAGTTGAATATTCGTTGATTATTGAAATAGAAACACTTGAGAAATGGGACTATTATGTAATCTCAGTGAACGTAAAATATTTTTAATATTTTGAATTACTTTTACTTTCTTCCATTGTAAAATGTTTCGATCACAAACTGATAGCGCGAAGCATATTTAACATGGTTGCTGACGAGTACTGGCATTCTTTTAATTATGCATCTGCTAGTTAAAGCTATGCTAGAACCTTATTTCAGTTCGTTTTTACATTTTTGTGTGTTATTTACTGATTTTAATGGTCCTGAATCCATGAATCCATGAGGTCCTATCACAAAACTGTCACCGATGTACGAAGAACAGCACATGGTATATCAGACCGCAGCGCCCAGGAATTGGTTACGATCAAAGTTGCGCAATTAACTGCTGAATAAGGTGTTGAGATTCGAATATTCCAAATACTTTCGCAGAAAAGCCTATGGTTTTGTTTTTCGTTTTTTTTTTTATTTCGTCTTTTATTATTTGAAGACATATATTTTATTGTTTTGTCCCCACAAGATCGTTCCTTCAGATAACGTCTTGTCTTCGGGTCATCATCATCTTTCAAACTCTTATTGCCATCTAAATATTATTTACTTTACAATTGCATATGGAACTACGGAAAAATCTTTGACTTTGGAGAGAAGTGAAATAACAAATTTTTCTTCCTTGTCAGTTTGCGCTACATGTTTCTTCAGAAGTTCTTCATATTTTCTTCTGATGTCTAAGTATTACTGGCTTCTAAATCTTCAACTACATCTACCTGGTCAGCAGAAATTTTCTGTTAGAAGCCTCAATACTGGTTACAGTCACAAATTCCTGGCATTTGGAAAGAACGATACTGACCTTCTTCATGAATTAGTGATGTAGATCACAAATTGGTAACTGCATTTGATAGTGAGCTCTAGTATGATCTAAGTGCTATTTGCTCACAGTCTCATATTAACTTATATGTATCTGGTAGAGTCCTCGATTCATTTGGATAGAAGGGTGTTTCTTCATTAGCCTTCAATACAGATTACAAATTATACGCATTTTGTAGTCACGTCCATTTCTCTAAAAGTGCTTCAATTTTCCGCTACTACATAAGTGATACTTGCTTCATAATCTCATATCTATGGACAGAGTCATGCTAATCGTCATGACTTTATGGTAGATAAGGTAAATTGATATCTGCGTTTGATGGTAACCTCTGTTTCCTCAGAAGTCCTGCTTCTCAATTTCAGATCGAACCACATCTGCTCGGACAGCAGGAAAATTGTCTGCCTAAGCCTCAATAATGTGATATAGAGTGGCGTTAAAGTTTGATTGGTATAGTCTTAGATATAGCTTCCGTAGATTACATTAAAGCATAGTTTAGATTTCTAGTATCCTGATTAGAGCAGGAATACTTTGGGTTTTTTCGTACTTAGTCCATTACCAATATTATTGAAACAATAATTCTGCACGTATTGCAATCAAAATGACAGAGAAATATGCTTGCAATCCATCCTGACTTTCTTTAAGCATAATGTGGATGCAATCAAAATTTAAATATAATCCCAATTAGGTACCGCCGCGCCAACACGAAACATCTGTTCGGAACCGCACCAAGAGGAACAGTTATATAATCGGACGGCCTTGAAAACGTTGCCGATCGGAAGAAATTACTCGACATTCTTCTTTCTGCGGACGTCGACATCGCTCCTTTCATCGAGATATAGTCGGTTGAACGAAAGATGGATAAATATGACATGAATATCATCACCGCCACCAAGATTAGCTAGCAATGTTCTGCTGCACGAACATAGAATAGGAGCGGTCCCAAAATTGATGCGCTCCTCCTAAATTAACATTCTTACGTGCTATTTATCAATCTATTGAAACTTTCGGTCAGGTTCAGTTAGTTTCGTTTAAACCCATGGCCACCAAAAGGCTGTGCAAATCGACCTCAGCTCAATAGTTATTCTTCTATATTTGGTTTCGACCAGCTTTGAAGATTTGAGAACCGACCTCAGTGAAGATAGGAGGGTAAAAGCTATAAGTAAGATGACATCATATGCATAATCACTACAGAAACTAACGAACGATGTATTGGAAAATGTTGGACTGTCAGTTCTTAAAATTATTATCAAACACGCAGTAGAAGAAATTGCAATGCATATCAAGAAAATGAATGTTTTTAAAGTTTTATTATTAGTTTGGTCCCATTTTCTGCAAACACAACCCATGGTAAACTTTTGTAAACCTATCGTGGAGCCACTTGCACCAAGGATTACCTTCACGCACATCACTGCTTAGGGTGAATAACATTGCTGCCAAATGTCAAAAATAAATTTTATCACATTTTTTAACAAAAACTACATTTTCTCTATCTGGATTTTCAAATTATGATGCTGAAAATCTCAAATGCCAATTAAATTCTATGTTATAAAATTTTCTTGTTTTCAATTTTAAAAATAAATAAGGAACACGCAAGGTGCTCTATAAAGAATTTTCCTCTAATCTCTAATGAGGAATTTCTTTATTTTCAATAAGTATGTGATTCCCAGATTTTCGAAATATGCTTCCGCATTACTCACCAAGATAGCGCTAGGTGATGATTGATTTTAATTATTTTTTATTTAAATAAGCCCATCCCTATATTTTAGTATTTGTAAAATCGAACAGAGGGCGTTAAATTAGAAAATAAGTTTTGGTTTTGGCTTTATTGGGCGCTCCTTACGTTTGACGTCAACCTGTTGTCATATTTTTTTCAATAAATAGAATGATATAAATATAAAAAAATGAAAAAGAGCTTAATTGAAAACAAATAACTTATATGCTCACATAGAACTAGATAAGTTGTGTTACATCCAGACTGTAATTTTAATTAAATGTAATTAAAATGGAAGTGGAATAGATAAAGAATGATCAAACAATTGTTAGGCACGTTTAGCTATAACGGAAGTAACAATATAATATACCAAATGATTACGGAAGATCAAAATCAATTTTAAGAAATTAATAATAAACGCAATATGTATAAGATATCTATCGTTTCATCATAGTAGCAATAAGAGCCAACAGGATAATACTATTACTACTAACCTTGTGCGCGTCTACCATGGTATACGTGTTGTTGCAGTTGTACATAAATAAACCTTAACGATTTAGTTTATGAAATACCGTTATGTAAAATTATTATAACCAGAAGTCAATAAGACAGAACGACAATGTTGATCATTTACCACAATGTAAATCAAATTGTAGGAATAAGGAAATATGTCATAAAAACTATGAGTATTAATTGAACCACACTGGCAAATATAGCTGTTATTTAGATTAGCATTGCTTACACCTAAACAGTTTCAAAAATATCACACGACTCTGAAAAGAGATAGAACACGCGATCTAAGACCACGCTGAAACTAATTATTAACACTCCAATACTATCCAGATTAACTGGAGAATCCAGTATACCTATTCTAGCTATTAAGAATAACCCCAGTTACTCCCAAATGACTTGAAGGTAAGCTATATTTTAGCCAAGAACCCCTTAATCACTTCACCCAAAATGTTGATTAAAGTAGCCCCTAAATCACCATAAAAGTTTCAAAAAATAAAATAAAATAACAATGTAAATTCACTGTATACACTAGATAAAATCCTAAAATAAGACTTATCTGATACGTTACAGGATCCAGGTGTTCGTCAAACCGCTGGAGCGTCAAGATCGAGAATTCACACTTCGTGAGTGTTGTGGCTTCGACCAGTCAACGAGACATGCAGTTGAATTGATGGTTACTCCGAAACCACGTGTAATCGGAGGAGTCTCGGTATACAGTGTGGAAACCCAGGAAGGTACTGGAAATCCATAGACCAAAAAGCAACCACTACCGGAAGAAGAAAACCGGAAAATTGAAAAAAACCTTAAGATGTTAAACGGGATTCAAGCGTGTGGCAGCAAATCCCAACATGGTGCGGGTAGCCGAATCTACAAATCTTCACTCATCTACAATCATCCATCAAACGAGATGCCATCGACGACAACAATCCTGCTCAACGGATTCGTTGAATAATCCCCTTACTAGGGCACTGTATATTTCACACTGAAAATCAGTATTTCAACGAAAAATCTCAATTTCGAGAGCAACGCACTGAAATCTTCTGGTTCCTTCAAGATCACATAAGGACTCAATTGGCTTACCCTAAAATGACGACACCAGGTGAATCATCACCGCGCCTGCCCAATGTGCCATGTTGTCAGCACCACTATTTGTGACAACGTACCAGAAATCTATGACGTCATACTACAGGATTCGCCAATTTAAGCGATAAAAGAACTTACTATTGAAATGATTTAAATCGGTTAGAAGTTACTTCTAAGGTGCTCACTGGGAATACATAATCCACGTGTTATGTGGCAGTCAAAATTACAATCGGCACCCGTAAGCCAAACAAGACATCATCTTGGTAACAATGTCTAACGGGAAAACCACGCCCTGGTCCAGAAACCTTATGGCGCCAAATTACAGCCACAGAACTATATGAAACATAGAACCATTTCCTTGTTGTAGTGCCAGATCAACTCCAAGCTGAAATATTATCGAACTTTAATAACGAATAATCAGTGGAATACTCCGTCAATATACAAGCCTAGAGTGCCAAACATTGATACAATCCAATACAATCAGCCAATTCAAGCCTATGAGAAGTAAATCCTACAATTATTAACCAACGCAACTTAGAGTGGCTCGCGTCGATAGCGATTCACGGACACGACGCGGCCTTCGTCGACCGACTATGAGACTATGGTCCAAATCCGACAAGTGACAAGTCATACTTCTAATAAACATCATTCCCAATATGAAAATATTCCGTAATCACTTAGGCAAAATAATGGATTACCAAATCTAAATCAACGAGACAATTACCAGAGTATGACCATCAAATTTACAAAAAGTAATTCCAATTTCAGCGCTGGATCTCCCTAAGTAACCTCACAATATAACTACTCATGCATGCATTACATTCCAAATATTCTGTTAATCTGTAATCAATCTGACACGACTATTGTTTTCTTTTAGACCCCTCCAAGAAAGGCCGAAATACATTCCAGGTGTCTAAGACAACTCAAAACCAGTACTCAGGAGTCATAATTAGCAAAGTCGAAGTGAGAAGGTGATCGCCAAGGTATGTTATTATTATAGGGCCTATTTACGCAAGATCAATATACGTAAGAAATACTATATTATGTAGCATAGAGATAAGTGTAACCAATTTAGAGGAGGCATTCCTTTCAATATGAGAGAAAATCCTCAGGTGGAGCGTATACTCTTCCTCTTGAGGAGGTTCTCTCATCAATACACTAATATTGTCATTTGGCCGGAATGTGTCGGATTCATGTACGTCTAAGAATCATGCCTACCGACTAAAACTATACCCTTTCATGTAGAGCTCTTTTACAGGAATCACCCTAAAAGGGCTTGCATCGGATTGGGTTGGGAAGGTGCCCTTTTATCCCACTTGCTTAGTCTCCTTCATCTTTGACTTGACGTCATTATATCGTGTATGAGTTTTTCCCTGCTTTCCAGTTCTTTCGTGTGCCAGATTGGCCCATCTCTGTAAAGGCCCTCGGCCTTTGTATGTCATGTCTTGGGCAGCTAAACAGCATGTTCTCCGCGGCTTCGGTTGGTTCCGATTATTTTTGCGAAACTCATAAAATAACCGAATCTAATCACAATTAACCCAAACCACCTAAAACTAATCCAATGCGAGCTAGTCCTCGTACTGCTTGTAAATTGTGACATATTTGCAGTGTGACACTGAGTACGATGAGGACTCAGCACACATTATGCGTGCTAACAAAGCGCTATTTTTTGGGGTCTATTTTCCGCTATTCCTGCTGTTGGGGAAACACCCCAACACGTGTATAAACTATCGTTTTTCACCGTGTAGTTTGGTGATAACACCCTATATGTATGTAGAATGAATGAGCCGCAATTAAACACAAAATAGATTTATTTCACCCCGGGTATAACCCAATTTGTGCATTTAAATTTTCATATGCCACTTCTCCAAAACCCCTTAGTCCAAACCTGGACGGACGATCCCTTAATCCGAACCTGGTTTGTTGATATAATAGAGTCCGTCATATGCGGTATTCTCTAGAACGCAAAACGACACTCCGTCAACTCAATCGTGTTTAATCATTTCCAATTTGAAACATATTTTTGTCTCCGTCAGTGTTCAATAAACCACGTGTCAAAGAAAGAAGGAAGATGCTTTCACCTCAAAGAAAACCCACGCTTGCTTTAGCGCCAACTCCCCACTTATTTCGTCTGCTGGACTCTGCCGCCTAGCGATAGACAAATTAGATTTCAGTCATTTCAGTGCGCTGCTAACACTCCACGTTGCTGGATCGGTCTTGTCACCGCGCTCTAGCAAGTGCCTCTTAGCGCCAATAGGTCAAATTCCTTTTTGGGCCAATTTCTCTTCTTGTATGCACAAATATTAGAGAATATTTAGTGCACCTCAGTTATCTTTGTCCAAGGTTGGACAAAGACCTCCGTTAGGCTTTTTTAAGTAATTCTTCGAAGATAGTGTCCCCTTGGAAAATTGAACATAAGATGGTGGACTGACATTCCTGGTCGAATAATTTCTGCAAGCAAGGTGAAAGCGGGATGTTATGGTTTCCGTAAAACAAACAAAGCAAGTTGGAAAGTGACTAGTAAAATCTCTCCCTCTAGTCCCTTTTGAACATACAGGTAAAGCAGTCAAAGTTTAAAGATACGATGTGTGAACATTGCTAAGTTGGAGATCTAAGCATTTAAATAAGAAAGATAGAAAACTAGATTTAAATCAAGCAATCAAGACTTTTTAGTAGATATTCTTAATTTTAAGAAACTTTTTGTATATTTATTTTCTATGTGAGTATGTATAAAGGATGAATGAATGTAAGTAGGTTAAAAAGTATTTCAAAAATTGTACTTATATGTTTACATTAATTGCAAATGAATAATTGCATTATTAAAGTATATTAACATTCCTATCGAGTTTCAATTCACATAATCTATGTTCAAAACCCCATCACCCTATTCTAATAGAGTCCACTACTTTAACTGCTAGTAGCAATTATACTGTTAATTGCAACCTTCACCTTTGTGGTCAAAATAAGTTAAGTAAATTAATTTGTTTGTGCCGACCACCATGTGCCATGCGACATTTCATCCATGCGCTATTTTTTCCATTCGCTTACTCCAAAAGCTTACGGGAAAGCTTTTTTTTTCATGCGCTATTAATTCCGTGCTGTATTAATTCCCTCTTTTTTCGCGCTCTTTTCTGCTACACAAAGTAACTTATGTAAGTGTGGTAATAGTCTTATTAGCAAAGAATTAGATGGCTGAAGTATGCGCTCAGAATTGCCCTCAATTTCATAATTATGTGTTTCCTTTATGGAATCATTTAAATAAAAGAGACACTAATATCTGTTACCTCTCTTTTGATAGGTAACAAATCAGAAAATCATTGTTAGACATTAAAAATACTTGTCATTTTTACCAGGTTTTGAGGAATCGACTATACACATTCATTAAGCAACGGTCATTAGAATTTGATACAATAAAATGATCTTGGGTCATTCTATCGAGTAGCGCGGACGGTAAATCGAACTATCTTCGTATCAATTAGCAAATCAAGTCATTTTTAAAGTGAAGGGGACCAAAATTTACTTTCATTTCACTGGAAGCGGTATGCTTAAAATGTATCGAAAAAACGAAAACAAAATTTAACTTGTACATATTTCAGCGATGGCGTTGTAATATGTAAATACAGAAGAATTTAAAGCATTTGATATCTATGAGGTAGATGACACCAAATTGTGCAGTCATAGGCATTTAGCACCCTCGAAGATTTTCAAAAATTTAAATTTTGGAAATACTTTTTTTTATCTCGCGGCTTATAAATTTATTAGTTTATTTTTCTTACTTTGGTTTTTGCAATTGAGTGCCGTTTAATTCATTATTTTAAGACTTTTGCCAATTTTCTACAGTTGTTCAAAATGGGCACAAAAACCCGAAATTAGCAAAATTTCGATACCTACCAATTCTGCGCCCTAGCGTTTTTTGTTAAAACTAGATTTTGTCAGAAATATGTTTAGTACTTAATTCGAATGGAAAAAAACTAATATATCGCCCCTTGTCCCCCTGAGAGATCGGCTTAAAAGGCCATAAAAAGCAGATTGGAAGCGCCTAGAGAAAAGTTTCGAAAACAAAAACATTATGACCAATACAACATAAAATCCAGAATAACCAAAAAAGCGTTTCTGTAGAAACTATAGATATTTTTAAATCAATAAAACTATAGTTGCTTTCATTATTAGAGAAAGTAATAAAACATCCGAGAATTCCAGAAAGGTTCAATTTTACAACCTTGTTCTGACTATTACATGTGCGTAGTGCCTCCTTTTTGTTTCATAGAAACATTATTGCTCACATATCTGCCTGCATTAATTAACCTTTATATTAGAGGGCAAATGGCTTATGAAAAACATATCAGTATCCAGTTATCACTGATTTTGTTGCTGTGAAAAGAGTTATTATAGGTGATATGTCCATAAATGAAAAAGTTGCGTGCGATTCAGTCTTAATAGTACCGCGAAGTCAAATTTCATCCGAATTTAATAAAGATGGCACTATATTTCTTAAATTTTCCTTATGAGTCGTACGGAAGTTGCTCATCAACGCGAACGGTTTTAAAAAATCTATGTTTCTTAAGGTTTTTTTGGGATTAATTTGAGTGTGTTTAGTGTGAGTGTGTGATATGCCAGTCTCTAGCAACTTGTCAGATGCTGCTCGGCAGCTTTCTGACAAAGGTTTTGTCTAAGTCCAGGGAAGTCTTGTGGGAATTAATGTGTGGTTTGTATATTTTGCCACCAAACTACTCCACGACACGGCCCCCGTGCGGAGTACACGTTGGTTTCATATGGTATACGAGCTAGTGATAAATAGCCGTTGATTCTTCTAGCGAGATAGCTTCAGCAGCAACAGTATAGCTTCACTATCTCCCGTACGCACGCGGCTTACTTATCACTGTTGGAACCACGCCCGAGTACTTTAGATAAAACCATATATTATTTTTTCGTCTCCTTTGCCTCTTCGCTATCCACCCGTAGGCCGAGTAGCTAAAGTATAGAGGAGTCTCCAGTTCTAGCCGTCGCGTCGACGCGCTTTAGATAGATATATGTGTGGAAGAGGCGTCATCGCCTTTATGCCACAGCGACCTGTAAGATCTATTGCAACCCTCCTTGTATTTAGAGTATTGTCCAACCGTGTCTTCTGGATCAGACTCCAAAGTCTCGACAGTGGCTCCATGGTGCAGCTTAACGCTTCTGGATTGGTTGTCCCCGCAGTTTCGAAGCGCAACCTAGAAAGTCCTTCACAGTGGCAGAGAATGTATTTTGCCGACTCCTCCCCTTCTTGGCAGAACCTACACAGGGTTTCATCCGCCAGGCCTATCAGACTCATATGTCTCTTTAGTTGGCAGTGTCCTGTTAGTAGTACCACTATGATTTCCGATTATAACTTAACAAGTTTGCTGTTAATTTTGCCGAAGGTTTGCTGATGAAATCTTTTGGCATGTCTATGTCCCGGTAGATTATAATATCACCTCTGGGACGCTTCTTCTATCCATTTTTGAATGGATGTCTTGGCTATGGGCATTGCGACTCCGCAAAATAGTTCTGGTCCTGTTAGTGGCTGGGACGAGCCTTCTTGGGCTAAGTCGTCTGCCATCTTGTTGCCTCCATGGCCTTTATGGCACCCACGCCAAGGTCACGTTTCTATTAAGCTTTCCCATTTCTTTCAACATATTTATACAGTCCAATACTAACTTTGATGTTACTATATTGGAAGATACTGCTTTGATTACTGCTTGGTATCGGAGTAGATACTTAGGCATAAATATCGATGGAAAAGTTCTTAATCACCTCCGATTCGCCGACGACATTGTATTGATATCAGATTGCTTAGGTAAAGCAGAAAAAATGCTGGCAAAACTGACATCTGCCTGACACAAAGTTGGTCTCAAAATCAACGCAACAAAGACGAAATTCATGACGAACTTGGTCCCTAGCCAACAACTTCTGGTACAGAGAAAAGAGATCTTCCAAGTGACATCTTATAAATATCTAGGACATGAGATCAGAATTGGTAGCGATAATCAAACATGCGAAAGCGAGCGGAGAATTCGACTAACATTGGCAGCTTATAGTAAACTTAAGCATATATTTAAGTCCGAGGTTCCGTTGTGCTTTAAACGCAAGGTTTTTAAAGTGAGAGTTGCACAACGCGCCATGGAACGTTCTCTGTTGGGAATTGCAATAAGGGATAGAGTCCCCAATGAAACAATACGACAGTGAACCGGGGTTGCAGATGCGGTAGAGCGAATGGCTTGCTTGAAATGGAGTTGGACATGTAGCAAGAATGCCACATGAAAAATGGACCAAAAGAATTATAGAATGGCGACCCAGAGATCAAGCCTTCAGAAACCAGGGGCGACCACCAACCAGATGGACAGATGATGTAAAACGCATCTCAGCAAACTGGATTCATGCTGCTCAGGAGGAAAAATTGGGGATTATTGAGAGAGGCCTATGTTCAGCAGGGGACGAGACAGGCTGTTTGATGATCGAAGTAGATAACGACTGTTTTGTTGATCACCTTCCTCTCCTGATAATTTCCTATATACAGAGAGCTGTAATTTCTGCCTAAAATACAGTAGCGAGTGTGCCTATAGGTATCGAGATTTTGGTCTCTGTCCTTGATTCGTAGATTCCGGCTCCTCTTCCTTGATCAGTTTTCGAGCCATCTGTATACCAGACCATGATTACCCTTATGGGTGGGCCTTTTATCCATAGGTCTCTTGGTGGTATTTGTGCTGAAAATGTCTTTTCAAAGCTATACTGCGGAGTGGAGCGGTCCGAGGGCATGTCTAGGATTTTACCCTTCTTAAGCTCGCAGTATAGTTTATTGTTTTCGGTGCCTTGTCCTCTTATTAGTGGTGATTGGCCTTGTGTTAATCTGTAACAGACCGATTTGGCTTCGCCTTGTATGAGAACATGGAGTGGGGGTAGATTTAATAATACCTCCATCGCTGCTGTTAGTGTTATGCTCATGGTTCCGGTAACACAGAGGCAAGCTTGTCTCTAGTTTTCGTCTACCAGGCGATTGCTCCATATGTTATCATGGGTCTAACCACCTTTGTATATAACCATAGTGTGTCGACGCGCTTTACTCTCGCCCAATATTGAATCACGACTGTAGTAAATCTGAAGGACGTTTTTACAACAGAACCCATAATGTCCTCTCATAACACCCAGGCCGTTATTGGTATATTTATATATCTCGTATCTTAGGCATTATGATTGATTAATGCCGAAATCAAATATAAACTACTTTAGTCAACTATTTAGTGTTTTTGGCTACCCTGAGCTCCCCATATATGCTCGTTAAGCAACTTGCTTAACCTGAGATGTAAATTTTACTACGGATAAAATTCTTAGGTCAATTTTTTTTACGCTGATCCCCCTTGTACAGGGGCTAGATGGCACTGTGCCAGTACAACCCCAGATCTAGGAAGGGGGAGATAACACTGTTTACATTTCCAAGAGATCAAACATCAATATTTGCCGATATCGATAATGCCAAACGTCCGCTGTGATCCCCACATTTAATACCTTTCTGAGTTTTCAAATTTAATACACTATTTTGATGCGGAATTTTTAACCGTTTTAAAGCAAAATATAATTTAGGTGATGGTACTAATGTTTGTATATAATAAAACAATATTTTAAGATAATTTTTGTTACTTTTTTTATGAATTTTAATATTTTTAAGACATGTTCACCAAATCATAACTTATTTATGAAGTGCACGTGGTAACCCTGTCCAGCTGACCAACTGACGTAGTACGCGAAGAATTTACGATATCATTCTGTGTTGTAATCCTAGATCTGTGAGTACAACCACCATCCGGGCTTAGCTAGAGAACAGGCGAATAATACGAATCTTTACAGTCCTACGGCACTATATTAGCCACTTCTGATGGGTGGGTTAACGTACTGTTAACTCTTCACGCATGACCCTCCGCTCGCCTCGCTCGCTACGGGGCGCAACCAGACAAAACTAACCCAAATTTACAAAAAGAACAAACATAACCTTAAAAAACTAAAGAAAACATGCATTGCCCCGGCGGGAACTGAACGCGGGCCGGCCGTATTGCAAACACAGAATCTAACCACTAAACCATCTAGATCCGCTGGAATAAACTGACTGGACCGTAGGAAAAGTGAAAGTGACGTTAATCCGCCAATCAGAAGCGACTAGTATAGCATAGTGTCGTATGACTGTAAAGGATCTTAAAGTGCAGCTGAGGCGACCATCCCAGATAAGTTACATCCTACAGTGGTATCATTCGGGGGTGACCGCGACTTGGTCTGGTCCTAAACCATGTCACGTCCACCGACATTTCAAAAATGGTATGCTATGCAGGCATGCACAGATAACAATGTGCTCACGGGAGCATCCGGTCCCCCGGCCTGGGTACCGGCGTAAATGGGATTTTTTCTGGCTAGGACGCCCGGTAGCGTATTGGCATATTGTACTATTATTCAGAGCAGATGTAATCTTATTCGCAGTATACTATGGCTTTATGTTACGCGTAATTTCAAAATACAATATATACCGCGATTCAGAACACGACTCTGTTTTAACGGTCTAAAATGAAGTACCTATATAGTGAATTAGTTTGGGTTAGTTTCGGTTTGATGGGTTAACGCAAACTAGCTCAAAACAACCTAAGCTAACCAAAACTAACCTAAACTGATCCAAACTAACCAAAACTAACCTTAACTAACCCATTAAATACTGCGTTTCAGACCGTTAAAAGAGAGTCGTACTCTGAATCGCGGTATAGATGATATTTTGAAATTATGCGAAACATAAAGCCATAATATACTGCAAATGAGAGTACAGCTGCTCTTAATAATAGTACAATATACCAATACGCCGCCCGGTACTTCCTCGGGGAGAAAAACGATCACTGAACGTTTGCCACGTGTTCGTCCAATGACTTGTGCCAATGGCGACAAAGAGCCGCTACGCAACGTGTTGACTCGACCGAAGACGAAACGGAAGTCAAGGTCAAAATTTATGGTGTTAACTTACCATGGCCCATTCTAATATAATCGACCTCTTCTTCGGATATAAATGCATGTATATCCTGGAACGAGAATAAAAACAATATGACCAACACAAAATACAATCCAGAATACCTACCCCAAAAGTAGAACGATATCAGTCAGGCGTTGACGGTGTGAATCAGTATAGCATTTCGATCGAAAAAGCTTTCTGTAGAAATTATAGATTTTTTAAATCCATACAACTATAGCTAGTTTCAAAATTAGAGAAAGTAATAAAACAGTAATAAAATATCCGAGATGCCGAGAAAGGTTCAATTTTGCAACTTTGTTTCGGATATTAGATGGGCGTAGTACATGCTTTTTGTTGCATACATTCCCATACTAGCTTTAACACGCACTGGAAAACTTTTAGAGCTTTTAGAACCGCCTGGTTGTCTGAGAATATGTAGATGTGCTTTCTGTGAAGTCCTGTGAGGCACTCTTCTGCACATATATTTAAGGCAAGCACTTCTGCTTTGAAGATGGTCATATCTTTGCCTAGCGGTTTGGATAGCTTACAGTTTGGACTTGACATGCCCTCCTGCTCCTTTCGCTGGTTTTGAACCATCTGTGTACCACAGCGATGCATTGTCAGCCTGAGGTAGTTTTTTACTCTCCCATGAGTGGCGGTCGTCAATAACCACTGCGAATGGAACATCTAGGTCCAATATGACCGTCATTTGGTTACTTGATTTGCTGGCATTTTGGAGTTTTATTTCTTCAAATATGCGCAGGTGACCAGTCAAATATTCATGCTTGAATTTGCCTATTTGGAATGGCCTGTGAGCACTGATAATCGCCTCCATCTTCACACTGAGATGCAGAGGAGGCATGTTCAGCATTACCTCTAAGGCTGCGGTAGGACACGTTGACATTGCCCCTGTTATTCCCAGGCATATCAGCCTTTGCACTTTATTAAGTTTGGTCCGAGTGGTGACCTGCTGGGTTTTTGGCCACCATACCAGCGAAGCATATGTGACCGTGGGCTTTATTATTGTTCGGTAGATCCAATATACCATTTTTGGTTTTAGGGCCCATGTCTTGTCAACTAGTTTTCGGCATGTCGAGATTGCCGCTGTGGCTTTAGAGATGGAAAAAGTTAACTGTGTTCCGTGTAGGATGGGCGCTCTGCTCAAAAGGCGACTTTTCACTTCTTTTCACCGCTAAATTGTAAGGTGAAGAATTGCTGCAATGTGGACAAAATAGAATAGAATAAAATCCATTGAATGTAAACTCGTTTGCATCCTTTACTATAAATTTTTTTGTTACAATCTGTAATTTTGAAACGAACTTTAGAGCATTGAATCATTCAAATAGTGCTCCTTTTATTCAACGGTAAGATGCTCCATTAAAAACCATAAATTAAGCATGTATTACTTGAGTGGTACTGCTCTATAGATATATCCATTTGAACGAGGCAAATTAAATTACGACTTTTTGTTGAAGCGATGGGGTATGCATTTCCCACAATCGCTTATCTCCGATCCTGGCGCAATTACTACTACTATTCCTTCCTGAATTAATACAGACGTTTTCAAATAATAATAATTGTAACAATCTTGTAGATCGGAAACTTACGATTACCGTTTAACAGCTACAGACATTCTAAATGCATTAGATGCAATTAATTTTGCTCGAGCGAATATGGCTTGCAAGCAGTGTGGGCGAAACCAATTCGTTTTGTACATTGAGCGCCTCTTTTTTTAATAATAGTATGAGTTCCTGACTCGTTTTGTAATGTTGCAAATTGTCTTTTAGGCGATTTAATACGTTTTGTTTAAAATTTTAATGAATTTGATTTACCTAGGGCCAGTAATAGATACATTAATATGAGCAAAACATCCAAAGCCTACAATATAAAGCACCAGCCTGAAATATAATAAAGCAAATTTAAAAAACCTTTTAATTTAACCAATATGAAAAATAGTTTACAGGCGTTTTGCGACTCTAATATAAAAGGCAGTTCTTTGTTAATGTTTGGTCTCTAAACGCGAAAATAATGGTAAAAAATTCCTAACACGTAAGATTTTAAAGCTATGATTTTTCAGCATCAATTAAAGGATTATTTTAATCATACTGGTTAAATGGCAAAAGCTCTTCTTTGCCTTTCGCAGTTCCAATGATTTGGCAAGAACCAACAAATCATTTTAACTGTTGCTTTTCCATGACAAAAATGTCTGGTTTCTTTCAAGAAAGAGCAAACATAATATTTAATATCCGGATATTTCCTCAGCAATAAAACCGGTTCTTCATGGAGAAAGTTTACCAGTATCGGAGCACCCCGGTAAATTAGGGTAAATTATGATGATAAGGCAGAACCCGATAATGTGTAAGAAAAGCACCAAGGTGTAAGAAAGGTGTAAGAAAAGGTCAGTTTTTATTTTCTCGAAAGTGAAGAAAAAGCACCTCATTTAATCGAACATCTAGTTCGGAACCTCCTTGTGTCCAATGAGCATGCTGAACTACTATGCTCCAGATTACAACAATGGAATTTACTAGCCACTAGAACCAAAGTTACAATATTTAGAAACCGTAACCAGAAGCAGTCGTCGTCTTTTACTATGCAGGATAGAATGTGCGTTTGTGTTAATCCAAATAGTGTTATGGAAAAATTAGTATTTAAAAATAACCCGGACGAATGGCGATGCTTCTTAAATAAGTTTAAAAGCAATTCTGATCCATAATGGCAAAAAAGACCCACTATTCCTCTTGCACATGCAGTTGACATGTAGGAAACATACGAAAGTGTCACATTTTTTTTTAAGCTATGATAAGTATAAGTGCCAAATATGCTAGGACTATTACTAGGCCTTCAGGGTAGATTTATGAATTATTGCTGTGTTCTTTGTTTTTGGAATAGAAGAACAACATAGAGTAATCACCAAGTAAAAGAATTGCTTCCGAGTTATCAATATATTCCAGGCCAAGCTAACGTAAGGAGCATACCTCCAGCTTATTTGTTAATCCTAAAAAGGCTCTGTTACCTCCATTACACATTACCCTGGGATTAATGGAAAATTTCGTTAAAGCATTGGATAAAAAAGGAGATGCATTTAAATACCTTAAACACATTTTTCCTATACTAACTGATGCTAAGCTTAATGAAGAAGTATTTGTTGGACCATAAATTAGAAAACCTAAAGGATTGATAGTTCGATGAAAAATTAAGTGATGTTGAATTAGCTGCGTGGAGTTCTTTTACAAGAATTGCTTCGGAGTTTTTAGAAAACAATAAAGAAGGAATCAACGAACAGCTTGTAGAAGAACCACTACTTGAAAGCTACTTAAAATACACTTCTTGCCAAGATAATTTCCAGGCTCAACCTATTTAATTTAAAGGTGCGATTACAACAGATAATTATGAAATAAGTAATATTTCCGTTATCAATACAGATACTATCAATCCGTCATGAAAAACCACGCGTTGTTGCCGTGTCTTCTGCTTGGTGGTACCGCTCAGGGAAGTTATATTTGTAGCAGCAGTGTTGCAATTTCTCCACTGTTTTAGTGAAACTACCTTTGTTCAAAAGTATTTGCTCGAATTGCAATTCCAAAACCAATAAGTACCTTCTCTAGTTAATGTGAAATAAATTACTGCCATGAGCTTTACAGCCAAATACATTAAAAATTAACTCAATCAGCTATTCGGACACTAGCCAAATGAATTCTCTAACTAACTAAAGATAAAATTATGTATCTCTTTAAAAGGTAAGCGAAACGAGACTATATACGATAGACGTCAAACGGCCTACAGATGTTTAACTATAAATTCATTAATTAAAATGATACATAACGGTAAGAGGCCTACGGTAAATAAAGCAAATGACCTACAATCATTTGATCATATATTCATTAATTAAAATTATATATACCGGTAAGCTATATACAGTAATTATGGCAAACTACCTACAGTCGCCTAGCTACAAATCCATTAATCAAAAGGATATATAAGGTAAGAAATATACGTCAAACAAGGCACTTAAATAAATTAAATCTGATTTTACTTGATTCTGGTCGACTTGTAGACACTGGCGCTTCCTGGATAGTACGTATCCACCATGTGATTGCGTCACCCTGACAAAAAAGGCCTCGGTACGGCTAACTGACGGCGGGATTAGCTGAAATTCTATCTCACAGAAGGAATTTTTCCCCACAGAAGCAATTCGGTCTCACAAAAGGACTATTTAAAAAAAGGGGTCCCCACACTAGTTCATGACACAACATTTGCGGCCGATAATTTTAGAAAATATACGATTTACCTGATTTGCTTAATACTACAATAACACATCAGGCGTTAGTTAGACCTGAGGGTCAATGATAAATTCTGATGCGGAAAACGGTCTGCTCGCCTTGAGTGTTCAGGCAAGAAGGGCTATCAATTTTCTCAAAAAAGAATATATACCACCTCTATCAAATGATAGCGTTCCAAACGGATATACCTATCGAGCAGGTTCGTACTCCGGAAGTAGGGTCGCGAGAAGTAAGGTAGCGAGGGTATCGATAACACAAATCGACCAGTAATAGGAGAAAATCGCAATACTCGCGTTGTTGTCGCATCTTCTCCTTGGTGGTAGCGCTCAGGGAACTTATATTTGTCGCAGCAATGTTGCAATTTCGCAACTGCCTTCCTTTGTTCAAAAGCTATTGCTCGAATTGCAATTTCAAAATCTAGTTAAAAATATCTTCGAATATTTGCAATGCCAAAATAATTTCCAAATTCCACCTTTTTAATTTGAAGGTGCGATTTACAACAGATAATTATGAAACAAGTAATATTTCCTAACACCGATAATATACAGTGTTATAAATCGTAACAAGACGTCGTTGCCTAATTCCTGAACTATTTTTTAAATTAAAACGCAGCGGGTACTAACACTTATTGGATCTGATTTAAATCTAAGCATGGCTCCTTCTTTACGTAATTTATATGAAATTTTAAATGTACATAACGATGAACAAGATTAACAAGCAACAACAAAGAAACACGGTTTACTATCTGATCGACTAGTTTCAATTTGCGATATTTAAATTTTTGATTTAAGCCAATTATAACGCAATATTTAATTTGGTTAACATTGTTGTTCCAGTGTAGCGAAACCAGTTCCGCCAAGAATTCTCTTTCATGATGTACTCAATGTTTATCCGTTAAAAATAAAAATTAGTCTTGTGGAAATGTATTCGATCAATCTAGAGATATAGACAAAAGAGTTATTGCATTATGTTATAATGGGATATTATATTTATTGCAAGTGTAGGTAATGTTCGAGGTAATATTCGGATCTTATTCATTCAGTTTGAGTGACTGTAGGTAATTTTCCTACTTAAAAATAGGAGGATTTAAAAAATTCAACATTTTCCTGGAAAAAGTTTTACGAATGTATGTAGGAATAAACTGCTTCAATCTTACCAGAAGATGACTAAACACTGATATGTTAAGTCATTTACCCCCTAATAGTTAATATAAGCAGGTATATGAATAGTAATGTTTGTATGAAACGAAATGCGGGTACTACGTCTATGTAGATCCGAAAGAAGGTTGTAAAATTGTACCATTCTTCTCAGCTTCTCGGCTGTTTTACTGCTATTTTATTACTTTCTCTAGTTTTGAAACAAACTTTATCATTTGTTTTGTACTTGTCTCATTGTGCACCTATTGCTTTCCTTCTAAACTTCCTTTATCAAGGCTCTCTTTCATTTTCTTCGTTGGTAAGGTAATTGCATAATTTGTAGATTTGCCACTTTGAGGTGCAACTTGGTAAAAAGGCCTTTCTCATGTATGAATGTTATGCTTAATTTTAATTCTCTTCAAAGTCTAAAACTTTTGAAGGATTGCCGCTCTTTCTGAACAAAATAAACCATCATATGAACCAAAGCCCGACGTGGGACCCCGTTAAAATGAGATATATCCACAGACAACAATACAAGTAAAATTTAAATAAGAGATTAGTAATGCAATTACTTTACGCAATAAGTAATCTAGTACTCGAGGTGCAGTCAAAAGTGGAACTAATCTAATTGTAATAAGAACCGCCCACCAAAGGGCCCGTGGGTGCCTATCTCTTAACAGTACGAGTACCATATTTGTTTTTATTATAAATAGTACCGGCAACAAATTAGACTTATTAGGTAATAGGGTTCGAATTTTCTGCTTGAGCAACTGCGAATGCAAATCATTGTTATTAAACGCGATTCTTTATTTGAAATTAGATTCAGATTTTCTTCTCTATATCGTTTTATAAGAACGCGCAAATACAATGGTTCCAAAACGAAGCGAAAAACATTAAAAACCTTTTCATTATTGCTTTATTATTAATTTTGCTACGAAGATATGCGAATTTAAAAATGCCAGCAAATAGATTACATATTTTTTTCTTACATGCGAAGTAAAATTATCGAGATATATAACTAGTATATAACGCTAATAATGAAAAAAAAAAGAGAAAAGACTAATAGAAATATGCTCCTAAATCTGAGGTCCCAAGAATATTATTTATTTTGCAAAACCATATTTTAATTTTTTTGTGCTTCCTATATATCTTAAATACTGCTTCTGTAAGTTTTA
>JAEQML010066127.1:0-20266 GCA_016904865.1 Pissodes strobi
TACCTGGCCGGAAGCCATACAGCATATTTAAGTATTTTCAATAGGTAGATATACAGTGTGTCCAAGAAAAAAGGGGGATTAGTATTGGAATCTTAGAAACAGTAAACTTTTATATTAAACTTTGTTTTCTAAGCTCTGAAGTAAAATAGTTAAAGGTGGTAATATTTATAAAGGATCATCCTATACTTCTGGTCAGATACTGAATATAGTATAGAGCAGTACAGGCCGTCCAAGAATTTAGTTAGAGTGATGCTATCCATAGAATCTCAGCCATAAAAGTGTCGAGGGCCTACTAGCAATGACAGGTCAGAAACTGATAACATAATGAATCAATTATAAAAATTTGTATTTTGTTGAGGGGAAATGGTGAAAATATTGACTATATATGTCAAACGTATTCGATAGTACCAGGCCAAGTAATTTTCTTATATCAAATAAAAAAATCAATATTTTCTGAATAATATAATATATAACTCTAAGAGGTATGGACACTGTCGACTTTGCTTTTATAAAACTACGTAAAATTATTCTTAGGTAATATAGAAAGCCTTTGATGGTACCAAAGCTCAATGCCCCCTGGTCCAAGTTTTTTTTAAAACACCTTTTATGTAAAAAATTCTCTATTTTTACCGTTTTGCCAGGATTAAGACAAGTGTGAACACTGCCCGCTTTGAGTTGCGTTGACGAAACTTTGTACAATTATTTATCGATAATGTAGAAAGCTTTTGTTGGTACAAAATTTCAGTTGTACGTCGGTACAACTGAAAGCTTTCCACATTATCGATAAATAATTGTACAAAGTTTCGTCAACGTAACTCAAAGCGGACAGTGTCCACACTTGTCTTAATTTTGGCAAAACAGCAAAAAGAAGGTATTTTTTTATATATAAAAGTTATTTTTAAAAATACTTGGATGGGGGGACATTGAACTTTGGTACCACCAAAAGCTTTCTACGTTACCCCTAAATAATTATACCAAGTTTCGTCAATGCACTCAAAGCGGACAGTGTCCACACTTGTCTAAATCCTGGCAAAACGGTAAAAAGAGAGTACTTTTTATATAAAAGGTGTTTTTAAATATACTTGGACCGGGGGGCATTGAGCTTTGGTACCATCAAAGGCTTTCTACATTACCTGACACTTTTATGGCTGAGAGATTCTATGGATAACATCACTCTAACAAGAGTTTATTGTTTTATGACTGAGGTGGATAACTTCATTCTAACACCCTATATTTTGCGTATATTAGCGTAGAACCTGTGCAGAATGATTGATAAACCCAGTCTAGAGGGTTTTAGTGCAGACCGTTGTGGACTTATCGAGAATTTGGATTTTGAATCGCAGGAAAAGTACTTTCTGCAATTAAGACTGAAAGCTGATCAAAATGAAACGCAAGAATATTACGGTAATGTTATCCATGAGTTTATTCAATCATTTTCTAATTTTACGAAAACAAACTGGATAGTTCGAAAGTCATATCCGTCGTTAAAGCGTCTTTTGTTCCGAAAAACGTATACTTGTCAACCTTCATCGTTCAATAAAGAAGTATCAAGTACAAAACGCCTCGTGGACAAAAGTGTAATGCTAAAATAGACTTTGTAATAAAGAAAGTTAACAAGGACACTATTCGAAACGACAAGATGTTGTCGGGGGGATATAACGTGTTAGTGACCATTGTCTTTCAACACTCTTATCGTGTTTATGTTGCAGAAGCATTAATCTTATCGAAATGTAGCCAGGAAACCGAAGAAATCTTTAATAATGGAATGACACCTTGCGCAGCAAAAAATTTCAATGAATTGAGCATATTGGACTCTTTTGAAAATAACGCCGTGAATAGAATAGAAATCCTATCGAATTCTCAAATAAATCCCCCCGAAAGTCACGCATATTATATGTATGTTCAATAAATGGCGTTCTGAAAAGTATGGTGATCGTACAGAATGCAATCTTCCAGAAATAATAGAAAGGAAAATTGAAAGTTTAAAAATCAAAGGCTTTTCGATACTGCTGAAACAAAACCCCAGGATTATCGTCATAGTTACTCCGATAATGAAACGGGTATTTCTATGTAGTGCATATGAGAATATGATATTTGTAGACACAACATCATCGTGTGATCAAACCAGTTCTGCGGTTACTTTAGTTTTTACATCTCACAAAATTGGCGGTCTTCCATTGGCTTGTGCCATACATGCTGAGCAAAATGAGTCCAACTACACGCTGGTTTTTGCCGCTATTAAAGAAGCTATAGAAAATAACGAAGTGGGTAAAAAATTTGCTCCGGATGTTGTCATGACGGATGATTCTACTGCAGAACGAAATGCTTTGAGAACAATTTTTCCAAATGCTCGATTACTGTTATGCGCATTCCATGTGTGTCAAGCGTTTTGGCGTTGGCTTTGCATTGCAGATAACAACGTTGACATTACGAAAAGACAGTCAATTATGATACGATTTCGTAATATTATTTTTGTAACCAATCCAAAAGAAGCAGCCAAATTGCATGACGAATTAACAGGTGACGAGTATGTTCAGAAAATACCGGCTCTGATAAATCATTTGAATAATTTATGGAAACGGCGGCATGTAGCCATTTGCGACTGTGAGAGTGGAAAATGTGGAAGATTTTGTAAGCACCTATGTGGCATTGAACAAAAGTTCGGGGTAATATTTCCCAATTCTCCTCGTTTGTCTATACAGTATGGAATGTTACTAGCAAAAATTGCAACGGAGGATGATATAAATGAAGCTTTTTTCATGAATATGAAATTGGATGAAACACAGGACAATGATTTGGACTTTCCACAGTGCTCTTTCACACAAGCGCCATCGCCAGCGCAAAAGCAAATACAGCATGATATCAGTACTTCGTCGTACTCGCAAGAAATTGCTGTAGAATTTCCTGACCAATATAAAAATGTGATTGTAGAGTTTAAGACTGAAGTACAACGCTTCACACAGTTGTTTGAAATGAACCCCACTTTTCACATTCTAAGAGCGCTTACAAAATTCACTAATATGATTAAAAAAATAAATACATCAGAGCAAGGACAAAATTTCATTTTTCAACAGATAAAAACAAGGCATGCCCCAAGAAAAATTAAAGTTCAAAGCACAGCACTGAGCCGACGTAAAGACAGGGGGATAGTAAAGACCAAATCTAGGATTCAAGGTGGGCGGCCGTGTAACACAGAACGAAGAACTCTCGGAAAAACTACAAGTAAAAACGGAAGCATAACCTAGGACAGAATATTAAAATGAACGTCCCTAATGCACGCTAAATTGAAATTATTTTTTATTCGGGTTACAACTTGTTTGTGATGTTTTAGTTGTTTTTATTTTATATGACAAAAAATTCCTTTTTAATAAACGCTTCTTTATCTTTGTCCTCATGTCCTCTTGTAAAATTTGTCTTAATCCTAATCATCTAATACCTATAATAAAACCCAACGTTCTTCGGTCTACCTCCCTATTCATGAATGAACGTTATTTAAAACTCTGGAGCCGCAAGCGGGTATATATTATAGTAGAGCAACCTGGAATTTTGCTACATGAAATTAAACCCCAGAAAAATATTTTATTTTGAAAACCTGAACGGGGCATTACATATTTTTATTGTATACCCTAACTCAACACGAAGGGGCGTTGGGTTAAGGTATATATTCCAAATATGCCACGCAGCCTTTAAGATTGACGTAAACATAAGTGTCATTAAGAATATAGCAGGGTAGAGTCCTATAAATCTGACACTTCTTCAGATTCTATACTCGACCTCTATAGGTACGCCCAGTGACATATTTGCCAATACAATTTTAAATTTGAGTATATCTTAGCCCTCATAGGTAACCTTTTAAGTATTCCGTTGCCTAAGGTTCAATTTATAATATTTGTTTTGCTCTGATTGTATGTCAATAATATATGTTAAATAATAGTATATTTATTAAAGTGGTTAAGGAATTTTTAGGACAGAATTTTCATTGATTTTTTTTTTCATACTTAAAAATGAGTGGAATTGAACGACTTTGCTGCCTTAATTGTGTTTTTTTGTGGAGGATTGGAGGTAGAATAATGCAAAATTGCACCATCTAGCTTTAAATAGCTACAATGTAATCATATCGGAAGACTAGCGATGGAAAATTGATAGATTAATTGAATACCTACTTACCTGTATGAAGATTAATCGTAATTTTCCAAGCTTGTCTTCCGATATGATTACAACCCTCCCAACCACATGCCCCTTAGGCGGGCAATTTTGCTCTAAAACAGAATGAGTAAGCATCGAGGTGCGATCGCAGGCTCGGGTTGAAGATAAATAATTTTATGCTTTAAAAACGTATCGATGGGTATGTTGATTCAGAAACTACAATGTAATCATCATATCGGAAGAAAAGCTCGGAAAATTACGATTAATCTTCATACAGGTAAGTAGGTATTCGATTCATCTATCAATTTTTCCCATTTCGACACGACACACATAATATTTTATTACTGAAAAACATTATAATCTAGAGCAACTTCTCGCCTTTTAAAGAATTCACTTCGGCTAAGCAAGCACACGAACGCTTTTTTCCTTGTATTTGTATAGAACTAATCTATAGTTTCTTAAAAAGATAAAACGCATGAAATGTCTGTTATGGAGCTTATCGACACGAACGTATATATTACCAGAACTCACATACCGTCATTATTTAGGTATTAATAATATTCAAAAACACGCTGGCAAGTTACTTCTATTAGCAATGAGATTTGTTATCAGAATTTACTATAATATTTGCAGTATTGTATCAAAAAATATAATTTTATATAAATATTGAGATGTTAATAGAAAATAATATTATGTTACCCAAGCGAGAGAAAACGAGTAACGCTGGAGTGTTTCGAATGTTATTTTGGAATGACGTGCCATTACCTGATGAGAGAAAAGTTTTTCCTAAATTGGTATTTTTCGAACGAGCTCCTGACATTTCCATTAGAAACAACTCAAAATACAGTCCGAAATGCTATTCGTGTTGGGACATGGATCAGACTACTTGCTATAGAGCATATAAGCATAACCAGGGGCGTATTACCCAATAGGCTAAATAGGCTACAGCCTAGGGGCCTTTGACTTGCGGGGGCCCTTGAATCTTGAATCTCAAATTAATTAAGAAAAAGTAAATATTCAAGACTGTAGGGGACAGTCTTATGACAATGCCAATAATATATCCAGTCAACATTCAGGATTGCAAGCTCTGCAAGAGTTTGAATAAAATAACTACAAAAACAAAAAAACAAAGCACAGTAGACAGATATTAAAATATTGCTAGTTTTTAAGTTCCAGAGGCAAGTGATTAAATATTCTCATACCTTCATAGATAATAGATTTTTTCGTTAAAGCATATCTTGGTATAAGCAGGCCTAAGTTATCGTTGTTGCATCTGGTAACTCTTGCAGCACTGTTACCCAATGACTTATATTTTCTGTGAACTATATTCACTGTCATAAGAATAAATATGCAGGTCAATGTCAGAATCCTCTCATGCTCCTACAATGCTCTCTGGGACCAACCCCACACGAGTATCGCATGGCCCACTTTTGAAGTACAAAAATTGGCTGAATGAGCTGACTGCTGGTAAAACCCCAAAATTGAATACCATATCTTAAATGACATTCCACCAAGGCAAAGTATATTCCCCTAGTCAAATCCTGACCCAAATCATTTTTTATAGCGTAGCATGCAGAAGCTAATTTTTTCCTCATGTTATGTATGTGATCCTCTAATTTTAACCTGGTATCAATAATCAAACCAAGAAATTTACAGTTTTCTTTATTATTTATTGGAATATCATTGAAGGTCACATCCATCACAGGACACTTAAATGATAAAATGTTGGTTTTCGATATATTAAACCCTAGCCTCTTGCTATCGCACCAGTCCATCACTGTCATGATTGATGGTATCCGTCAAAATATCACTATCTGTTCCTAGCCATAATATTGATGTATCATCAGCAAATAATGTAAATGATCCATTAGTGCTGATGGATGCTAGGTCATTGATGCATATAAGAAACAAAAGCGGACCGAGCACTGAGCCTTAAAGAGCCCCATGCTCAATGCTCTGATCTGATGGCAAACCATTTAATCCTTTAATGTATTGTTTCCTATTAGTCAAGTATGATTCTAACCATTTCAAAGACATACCTCTAAAACCATAATGGACAAGCTTCCGCAGCAATATTCCCCGATCCACACAATCAAAAGCCTTTGAAAAATCGCAAAACACTGCTTCGGCCATCTCTCTCTGATTGAGTCCAAGATACACCCTTTCAAGGAAGTTGAACATTGCATCACAGGTACCCTTGTTGTTCTGACATCCAAATTATGAAGCATTCAGCAATATGTATTTTTGAAGGTGGTCGACCATTCTCGATTTAAAGATTATTTCAATTATTTTTGACAATGTTGGCAGAAGTGAAATGGGGCGATAACAAGATGGATCGAAAACATTACCATTCTTAAATAGTGGCATTACCAAGGCAGTTTTTAAGCAATCAGGAAAAATGCCTGTGTCAAAGGACTTATTTATTGCCATCACCCCATCACAAGAGCACTTAGTACATAATCAGGCAACCTCTTAAATACTTTTAATGAAATGTTGTCGATACCTGAAGAGCTTTTATTTTGTGTTTGACTGAATATTCTTTTAATTTCAATATCCGTATGGAAAAGAGTAAAAGTTTATTGAAGAAATATTTCGAAGGTAAGTCAGAAGATGATGAAATATGGACATGATGTCATATTTTCTGCAATCGAACAATAAAAGTGATTAAAACTGTTCACATTAATATCAAGATTGCCATTAGAGCTAGTATTAGTACCTCTCAAATCATTTACCAAGCTCCATATTTCCTTTGGTTTATTTTTAGTCTTATCAATTCTACCATTATAATAATTTCTTTTTGTAAGATTTATTAATTTTCTGTAGATTATTTTATATTTATTGAAGTATGTCATTATAGATGGTGTGGGGAAAAACTTTCTAATTGTATGAAATAATTTTTTGAAGCTATTGTTAGACCTCTAGTAACCCATGGTTTCGCTGTATATCCTCATCTTTTATTAACTTTTTCCCTTTTTATAATTTTAAATGCTGTTTGTGCTATGATAGCTTCATGATCAGAGAAACCTGAAGGCAGAACAGTGGCTTCATACTCAACATTTTCATAAAAATTTAAACAAAAATAATCTATTAGAGTGCTAGAGGTTGCAGTAATGCGGGTTGGGCCATCCACCAAAAGCTTAAAATTCAAAGATTTAAATAAATTCGTTAGATCACTAGTATATTTCGAATTTATATCACAATAGTCAATATTTAGATCCCCAGTTATTTTTGAAGTAGGTGAAAATTGAAATAATAAAGTTTGCAGTCTTTTTAAAAACTGTTCAATATTATAACTTGAGCTTGACCTATATACACACAAAAGATAAACATTAAATTCCTTATTATATGTTAGTGAAAACTCAACATGTCCCTCTACTAACATAGTATCAAAATTACTACAATTTACAAATTTGAGATGTTCAAGAAGGTCCTCTCGTATAAAGATCGCTGTACCCCCACCCCTAGTAATAGCTCTACAAAAGCATGATTACAAAATTCTCAATAAAATTCCTTCTGAAATTCTTATTGAGAGTTTTGCGACTCAAAAATCACGAAAACGAGTATTTATTTGAGTACAAAACACTATCTAATTATATTATTTTTTTAACGATAATGTTTTGTGTTAATGTTTTAAAATATTCTTTGATTTTTATGTCCTTTTTTAAAATAAAAACATATTTTTTAAATCAAGATATTATTATAATATATATGTTTAAAAACTATTTTTGTTTCTGATTCACATTTTACTTTATCAACAAAAATGTCTACCCTACCATAAAATATGATGAATGCTCTGGATAGGGGGCCCTAAGATTTTTTTAGCCTAGGGCCTCTTCAATGGTTAATCCGTCCCTGAGCATAACAATTTTATAAGTTTAAGAAGGTCCTTTTAGTCAAAGATTTTTGGTTTGATAATTTTTTACAAATGCTGTTGTACAATTAAGATGTAGATTAAAATAATAGACTTCGAGTAATAATTACTTTTTTCTATTTTGCTATCATAAAGAAGTCTTTTCGATACGCAAAGTAGTGTCGAAAAGAAGCTCTTTTCGACACTACTTTTGTTGACTGATTGCTATGATATTAACAAAATTGTTCAATGTCAAGGATCACTACCAGAAATTTTGACACCGTTTTGAATGGGATTCCTAATAATACAGACGTCAAAAGTGACAAGATGGCCGTCCAACTTTTGATCGCGACTTGAATAAATTAATGTTTTTCATTAAAAAACGTGCAAAATAGAAAAAATAGTATAAAATACACGTTTTAAAAGACATTTAGCGCTCTCGCACGTTAGGAAACTCCCCGCAAGCGGGTCGTTTCCTAATTTCGTGCTCGTGCGATAAAATATGGTCTTTTAAAACTAATATCTTAATATACTATTTTCTACAAACGTCACTAAAAGTACAATTTTTAACGCATACTGTCAGTGTCTAAAATGTCACTTTATGGCACTGGTGCTAAAAGTAATTTACTTTTAGCACTGGTGCGAAAATATAAAAATGTTTTATATCAGACTGAACTTGCCACTAACATTTTTCAGATCGCACCATCTAATGAAACGGTTATACGCAAACTCGTATTGTTGTTTACTAGGCAATAACTCGAAAGTGACTTTATTAGCAGCTTCTTCGATATCCGCAGGAAGAAATTAATTTTCTTGATCACTTTCCATGTCATGAGATTTGAAGTTAGATACTTCTCAACAAACGGTCGAATTTTCATTACCGTAGCAACAATAAACTTGATGAATAATTTGATTTCAAAAAGATGTTTTATAAATTTAATAACGTAAGAAATGCATTGATTTATACTTTGAATGATGTTTGTAGAAAAAATAGTGTATGATATGTGTGCTAAAAGTGATTTTATTTTGTTCGAAGGGATGGGACACTCCGCCTTCGGCGTCGTGTCCCAAACTTCCCTTCTCACAAAATAAAACGTCACTTTTAGCACTTATATCATAAATAACTATTTCAGTCTGAGCAATTATTGTCATTTAGACATTTATCTGGCTAGTTCCATTTATAAGGATTAATTACTACAATTAGTTAAGTACTTAGTCAGGTTAGTACATTAAGTAATTCATTAAATTTAATTTAAAAAATACCATTATTTCCAACGTTCGTTGCTTGCCATTCCAAAAGGGGTTAGAGGCGAAAGGCTTGCACTAGAGTTTTTCGTTTATTAAAACCTTTAAAACGAGGTAAAACTTTTAAATTGCCCTCAAACGGATAATAAAATGAATTGCACGTGAACAAGTTGTTTTTTACTTATATATGAAGCAATCAAAATTTCATTTCGCGAGCTGTGCTACTTTCCGAGATATTAAATCATAAGCCGTATATATACACAGGGTGTTTAACTTAAAATCTCATATGCCATTTTCTTAAAAATTAGATAGTAAAATTCTTTAAAAGCTATGCTATATGGAGGTTCAAATATTACAATTTGGTACCAATATTAATTCGGCTCCTCCAATAAACTGTGCGTTGCGATGCCTAGAAATAACTTAACGATTGCAGGAACTTTGAAGTATGTCATTTTAAAAGAATCTTTAATTTTAGAACTTTTTTTAGTTTTATCTACGCGTTGTAGAGTTACTGCCTAATGTACTAAGATTTAATTTATTACAAGATTATTTAAGAGGGTATAGAACATATTTTATTAAAAATATCTTCGCACGCACAGCGTTCGTCGAGCGCCATAGGATCTCCCTTTAGGGTGTGTGCCACTACCATAAAAAAAGGAATAGACGCTTCAGTGGCTCCAGGTGTGTGCTTACTGCACAGGGTCTATTTCAAATTGAGCTGAGCTAGCAGACTTTCGAACTTATTAAGTGTCACTTTTGAAATGTTCTATTATTGATACCTGCTCTTGGCACCTTTACTTTTTATTTCTTGTTCCTATTTTGAGCTAAAATATTGTTTATAATGTAGTTGTTAATTCAGGCTAAAATTTACTTTTTCTGTTACTTTTAAAGTGCATCCATTTCAATGCAAAATAATAGTTTTTAGAAATGCTAGAAACAAAATGCAGATGAGTTCGATGTTTCGCCAATTCAACGCAAAAAATTGGGCGCTCGACAATAATTATTGTTTGCTAATAATTGGACGCGCAATAATTTGACCCGTATAACTAACTATTGGACGAACGATAATAATTTAACGCATATAGCTAACTATTGGACGAGCGATAATTGATCGCGTCCGATAATTGGACGCTTACGCGGGTGTTTCTGGTTTACACGTATCCTTCACATAAGTCTGCAAAAAAACTTATAAATATGAGTCCCAAGATGTTTCCTCAGGAAATTAGAGCCCTTTGAAGATAGATGGTGCCATATATATATTTTTTATGTTCGGCCACACACAAAAGGAAAATCCTATGTCACTCGACGAGTGGTGCGTGTGCGGAGAAGATGGTGGATGTTGGACTTAAAGCGCTGTAGGTTGTAATTTTCGGAAAAGACGTTACTCCGAAGTACATACCAGAGCGAGGTAGTTCTCCAGATAAAGGAGTTCCGCAACAAAGACGTCCTAGGTGTTCGCAACAGAATCGTATGTTGATGAGCAGCTTGTGGCTGACGGGTGTTTTTATTTGGCACATAAGTGCCAGTTCGTTCGAACAACTTCCGTAGTAGTATCGATAGCAAAGATGTAGGTCCACCACTTTTCTTCGATGTTCAAGGCCGTCAAGGTCTTTAGTCAACTCTGGGTCATCCACAAGATGGACTGCTCTTCTCTGTATGGAGTCCAATATCTTGAGCAAGTGTTTGGGTACCGTTGGGTGGTCTTATCTGATCCTTATAGAGCAGTAGGAGCTGATCAGGGATATACAACTTTTTTGCTCTATAGAGTGCTCCTAACTTTTGCGCTACTGCCTTGGCCATTTTGGTAATGTGATTGCGCCAAGATATGTTGTTTTCTACGTTGATGCCCAGCAAGCTTATGGATGAGGCCAGAGTCAGTGTTTGTCCTATCATTGATAAGTCAGGACCTGCGGTGTTTGCTTTTTTTAGAAGACTACTGCTTGTGTATTTCCTGCATTAAACTGGACATTATTTTCCTCACCCCATTCCACTACGGCGCTCATATCCTCATTGATGGCAGTAATTTGATTTTCTCGCTCGCGTTGGAAACGACGGGTTTTTCGTCAACGCGTAGTCAAACGAATAGTTGGGGAGTTTTTTCTTGATGATCTAAGGTAGAGTTTGATGCAAATATTTCGGCAAGAATGTTCGATTTTTCTTTGACCATCTCCGCTATTGCGCCATCATCGTGGGTCAATGGTCGGATTGACCTCTTTGAGAAACCCTGATTGACAGCTTTGGCAGCTCTCGTCAACGGTCCGCTTATACTGGTTTCTAGTCGTGATGAATATATTTCGATTTTCGGCTGTCGGATCTCGGCGCCATTTGCGGTAGGCGGCATTTTTAGCATTGACTGCTCTTGAGCAGTTTTCCCAAACCATGGTTTACTGTTTGAGATACGTTTCATAGAAGAGGGGTTTTAATTTTATATCGCCAAAACTAACTTATATACGACAACCAATTTTGAGCCGTAAATTACTGTCAGTCAGTACGATTATTTCTGCTCATGCAAAACAATGTTAAACTTGACCAGGAGGATACTACTTGGATAAATTTAATCCTGTGCGTGTTAAACTTGATTTTTTGCCATTTGGATATGATTATTTTCGATTCTCGAATGCGGTTGAGCTTAGTAAATTGAATGCAAAGTACCTTTTTATGTAAAAGGCATAGAGGAGTCATAATTTACCCGATAATCCCTGATACGCACTTCTCTGTCACGAATAAGTGCCCACATTTTTACCGCATTTCAGAAATACCCTATGTATTTGTATTTAGGTTAGTTTAGTTTATATTAGGTTAGTTTATGTTAGCTTTTGTTAGTCTCAATGATTTTTAATTAAATTGATTTAGATTGGGTTAGTTTTACCTTTCCCTATAGATTATGTTAGTTTTGGGTCGATCTAGTTGCCTTAATTTATCTTGGTTAGCTTGAAAATTGGAATCGTTTTGGCCAGTCACTTTATTTACATTAGATTAGTAGGAACAAAGCATGCAAATCGGGCATGTGCTCGAAAACTAGATATTAATCCATATAGTAAGCTACGTTTACAACCGATTGTTGTGGCGAATAATTTTCTCCACATCTAATTCTCGCCGCGTCCGATTGATGTCGACGTCCTATTGATGATGCGAGCAATTGTCGCCACGACCATTGTGGTCGCGACCAACTGTATCCGCGACCACTTGTCGCGCATCCAATTTCGCGCGACTAATCCACGTAAATTCCATGTTTTCTTTTATAATTTGGACTATAAAGGTGATGAGAGTATCTAAGTTTTTTCTATTAATTTGCTTTGGTCTTAAAATGTATTTCATGATGCAGGTTTTGGGCCCCACTTGCCATGTGACCTAGGCCCGGATAAGTCATCAAAATTTTCATTTAGTGAGAAGCCCTACTTTGTTTTGAATCATATACTTATTTTCACTAATGGTGGTTTGAAAGAAATTTATTTTAAATAAAATAATTTTAAAAATCATTCAATATACTAATCAGGAACAATTGAGTATGTTGCCTTATGAAATCGAGAGCAATATCCCCCTCTAGATTATTTCATTCGGGAGCATTTAAAAGACGTTATTTATAATTTATTCTTAATATAGCTTCCTTTCAATAAAAGCCTCTTTATGAAATAAATTCTTATTTATTTAGTTTCTCCGCTATATCTTTGAAGCTATTAGCAAATTGTATGGGGTTTTTAAGGTCGCAGTAAAAACTAGTACAATAACGTAAAAATATTATTATCAATTTTCTTGAAGATAATTGCACAAACGAAAACCGAAAACGTCGAATTGCAATGCTTTTTGTAGGATTTAGTAAGCAAATTAAATAAACTGAATATCTCTGACAGAGATCCACATGATATAAATAAAAAAGGATGCCTATTGAAGTTAGATACTTTCAAACTTCCTGCTATACTGCGCCCAGTTGGAGATGCTGAATTATTTTTGGTCTTAAATAGTACTCACTCTCAGTCAAAGCGGATTGGTTTTATGGTTTTAGATGGTATTAGTAAGGATTCCATACTACTAGAGTATCGATACCAAAACTAAAATAGAAATAATCATAAAAGCATCAATACTAGTACTCGATAGTCTCGATGCCATATGAAAGTATCGATAGCAAGAAGTATCGCCAAAAAATATTGAGAATCAAGTGTGATAGTTTTTTTCGTGATGCACTGGAAGAGGTAATATAATAAGTCTCGACTATACAAAATAAAATAGTTTGGTTTAATTTTAATTAAAAATATAATGGGGAAAAAATAAATGAATTCCAATATGTAAAAAAGTGTAGGGGAGGAGGGGGCACAGGGGACTGCTTAAGGAATTTTTATGTTTATTTCCTAAAAAAAATAACTGAAAATGTGTAAACCTAACTATTTCTAGTATATACATTACTTTAACGATTTCCAACCATAAAATTGATATAAACAATAACAAAAAACAATTACACGCGTTTTTTTTTTGATACTCTGCGCTGGTCCTATGTGCCCATAGTAGTGGGGCACATGGGACCTACTACTGGGGCACAGGGGACTTAGTACTGGGGCATCGAGACCGTGTGCCTAATAATTAATTTTTAAATAGGATTGTGACAAAAAGACTTAGTGTTTGCAGAAATCATACATTTTAGAAACTATACAGTTAGAAAACAAATATTTAATTCAAATGTTTTATTTTTAAATAGAAGCTTAGGAACATTTTAAACAAATAAACTCTTCATCGTTTTCCGACACTCCCGCGCAAGCGTCATATGCCCAGCCTCTACAATTCTGGCATTGCATCCATCCTTCCCCTGCGTTTGATTCGCCATACCTGCTTGGACAATAAATGCATATTATGGTGTTAGTGCCTTCGTCTTCACTATCACTACTTGAAACCTCTACGACTTTCTTTTCCGCGGTTTTCTTTTTCCTTATATAGAGCTTTCTTTCGGCATTTTCAGTAAGTTTTCTTTTCACGCTTTTGGTATTTTGTTTTTTTTCCGCTTCTTTAGCTATAAGCTGGTCTTTAAATGGCGAACTTGTTAATTCTTCAGCATGCTGAGCTCTGCTAACTACTTTCTTTTGTGAATTTTGGTTTATATTTTTACGGGCACCTGACTTCGGCGTCGGAGAAACTTTCATCTTTGAACGAAGTGTAACTACAACTCGGCTGTGGTTCCTTAAATAAGTTTTAAGTTTCAGGTTGGTGGTTATCTGGAAAATTATTTGCAGGTATCGGTCTTTCAGGTTCTTGCGTCGCCGGAACATCTGTAACTTCAGCAGGTAGAAAACATTCATCAAAAAATATATAGTTATTAAATGGATAAATTCCTGTCGTTTGAAATCCTTTTACAGCTTTCTCCATAGTGACAACATGAAGGAATGCCCTCGAAAATATTCCTACGATATCATATAATGACACGCGAGCTCCAGGGTTATTAGTGTGCCATAAATCACACTCTTTTGCATACTGGTGTTTCAAAGACCCAAACAAAATGTAGTCAAGGGGCTGTAGACGGTGACTGGTATGGGGTAGAAGAGAAACCTGAAACCATTATAATATTATTTTGTCTTGCTTTAGTTATTGCAGCTAGTGTCCTGTGACTATTGTGATTATCGAGGATTAATATTGTCACGAGTAATTTTTAGGGGTAGCGCGTTTATTTAAAGAATAACTTCTTAGAGAAGGGCCTCGTCGCGATTAGTACAATGACGGGGTCTCAATGCTTCCTTTAATCTACCACCGAATGTTCTACTCGTGAGGACACGCCTTGTTTGGCGTGCCGGGGGGTAACTGAGGTAGACCGGGTTCGCGTCACGTGGGGTAAGAAGAGATGATAAAGTAAGCACGTTTAGTTTATAACAATAACAATGTATTAACGATAGAACTTTAACAACAGTTATTGGTCAGAGAAAATGAGATTCTATTATACCCGATTACTACGGTGCGCATGTTTTCTCGATTTGAGGTACTGTTCATAGGTCTTTGTTTACTGTCTTATAATTTATAGTTTTTCTTAAGAGCTGGGTTTTATTTAAGAGCACTAAGAGCTTTCACTAAACTTTTTAACTGACTATTTAGACACTTGTCTTTACACTCTGACAAACTTCTTGTCAAGACTTTACTATGGAGGTTGTGCAACCCCTGGTCCTAGCAGTCGTCAAATGGCTAACCGGTACCAGGTTTGGTAGGAAAGGAATTGAACCTAAAGCAATCGTATGACTAACTCTAGGAGCGGATAGAACCCAGAAGGCAGTCGTCAAATGGCTAACCTTGGGAGCTGGAGGTGAGACTAAGTCTGCCGAACTGAGGGTTCGGTAGCGTATTTATATAAAACAAAGTGATGATCATTGCATGCATAAGGTTCAAAGTCGCTCCCGTTGATTGCTCGCGTTGTTTATAGTTTGCCTTTAATGTTTATATAACAATCTCCAAGTTCAAGTTCAAACTTTCGACAGGGTGATATTTGTTTAGTAGCTTATGCATTTTAGTAGATTACACGTTCCCCTGCCCTCTAAATGTTGGACCCCAACATTAATGCGACCGCTATAGCTCAAAAAAGAAAGACCTCAATTCGAAAAAACTTGCCGCATAATACTATGTGATATTACAATTTATAGAACATAAAAAAATATCCATCAGTGGTCTTGTTACTTTCTGGATCCAGGCTGATCCTTAGTAACTCCCTCTAGCCTCCACTGCAGTCTATATGTCTTAGCATTCACATACCATTGAACTGTTTGAGGGTATCATAAGTAAGAGCCTGCTGGAGAGACTAGTATGGACATCCACTGGTGCTTGGTACATAAAATAAAAAAGAAAAATATTTTTATAAATTGTCTTTGAAATTTTATACTTAACTCTAATTCTAGATTAACAGAGAACAAGTAGAGTGTATAATTCCCCACTTAGTATTTTGCATATTTGAAATATCTATACTTTACCGTTGACTGTCAAATAGGCGCCTATTCGACAATCAACGCTTGTTTGCATAATTGCTATAGTTACAGCTAACAGGGAATGCGTCCATCCCCCGCTAGTTGAACTTTGCTTTCTAATTATAAACAATTTTAATTCTAGGAAGATAGTTTAAAGCACTTATTTCTATAATTATTTACATTACATAATCCAAATAAGTCGATACTGTTATTAATATTACCCAACTATATTTATCATATCCATTACATGGAAAATTATCGGGCTTATTTATGTATACAGATGGGCTTGTTTTCCCACATTAAATTTAACTATGTTACCCATATTGCAGATAATTCCATAAAGAAAAAATTTGATTAATTATATTTTATTAAATTATTTTATACATCTAACATTATTTAAATGCGGTCCTGTGTACGAGACTAATATTTATTCCGTGCATTTAATGTCTTTAATTATAGCAGTTTATTAGACTCAGTAATACTTGTTGATTTATACAAAAATCGGCTGACTTTTTATCGTCTCTTAATCGACTTATTTATGCTAGCTGACCATGTTTATATAAAAAATGTTTATCTGTACCCAATTTACAGATTTTAGTTCCACGAAATATCGTACAGTCAATTACTCTAATATGTAACATTATAACAATAAATAAAAGGTATCTTATACTTTACGCTACAATATTTTCTTTCTTCTGGCTTGTCCCTCACTTCTTGGTGGCTAGATGGCGCCCTTTGAATACTGCTGAGAAAGTATCCATCTTTGCTTCGTGTCCCTTGTTGAGTATCGATATGTCTGCCCCATCTCTACTTGAACGAGTATTCGCCCAGAAGTTCTGGTGCTTTCTTCGTTTTTATTTCCTTTGACTGGTACCCCTGTCAATTTGTCGTCGCCGTGACCTCTGAATAAAATTGCTGTGACTGCTGTTTCTTTCTTCGATGACAGTGGAGTTTGTTGCTTGGTGGATCGCCTAGATCAAATAAATTATATTAAAATTTGATAAATTGATGCAATGGCGATGAGTTGTGTTCGATTGTTGCACCTTATGGTCGGTTTTATGCTTCTGAAATGCCGTTTTTTCAATGTGACCAGGAAGTTGCCTGATATAAGAATATTGGCAGATACGTCGAAACGAGAGGTAAGCGTTTTATTTCTTATAATCATTATCTTTGTCCTGTTTGAAAATGAGAATAAATGCAAGAGCATATAAAAACTCTAATCCAAGGGTGTTGGATGCATGAGCATGAGTTTGAATTTCTTGGAAACATTTCGCGCGACTGGGTTTGAGGTTAGAAAAAGGTGTGGTCAGGGTGAATGACCCTTTTTGGCCATGTATTCCATGTTGGGCTTGACTATTGACAAGAAAAATTTATCAATGTTATATATTCCGGCTGTTTATTAGATATCTACTTCGGTATCTACTGCTACTGATTTTTCTTTCATATACTTCAGTCTTTTATTATTATTTCCATCTTTTAGGCATTTGACTTTGAAGGACGTGGAAGCATCTGCGTTGTCTTGCTCTGGGAAGTTGTACGTGGATGGTATGGATCCCTCGGACGCTATCGTGTGGTGATATTTCTACCTCTGGATTTACACTAGTTTGTAGCTAATGTAGCATAATCTTATGGATCAGTTTGGTAAGTTTTACTTTTATACTATCCTATACATTAGTTTAGGTTACATAGGTTTACTATCTTATACATTAGTTTTGCCTTTTTATCTATCCCTTCTTTCCATAACTATATACATATTTACTGCGGATTGTTATGTAATGCAAATGATTGGTAGAACATCGAGAGTTCCTTACTGAGTAAGAGTAGAGGGGTGAGGTTAGCGTTGCAGACCCATTTGGCATTGTACTACATTTTATGGAAGAAAGTTTTATAGAAATGTTATTTTATTCATTCCACTCTGTAGGTGACCTGTGTTACTGCAAATTTGATATGGAAAAGAATTGTGTGAAGCTTAATTATTATTGATCTTATTACTGTAATGTAATGTTTTTCAGAAGTATGGTATAAGAACACTATGAGTCCTTGCGACCTACTGGCTTCGATAAGTGTTGGTTAATTTCCATTGCTTAATATTAATTTTATTTTATTATTATTATTTTTTTTTTGTCAGATATCAAGTGTCTCGCTGCTGCTGTTCAAATTACGTCCGACTATATATACCTTCCACTATTTAGATATTGTTTGCAATTGTATTGCCCTTTGCTAAGCCTTTTTTTTATTATTTTGCCTTAAGCATTTCTCTGTTTTTTAGGTCTGGTTTCTTGAAAAACTTGAATGCTTCGGGTGTATACCAGGACAGCTATTCCACTGTTCGGAGTACTCGAGGGACTGCGATGCCTCTTCTGAGATGATTGAACCAAGCTCGCAAGGATCTGGTAACTTGGTAAATTGCTATATTTATATTGTTTCTCTATACACCCATATATATATACTTTTATTACTAATTTGTTTATTTTACATTCCTCGATTTTAGGTTTCCTTATTATTTACCTAATCTGTAGGCACTCTATTCTATCTCCCTTTATTTATAATTAATTCATTAGTTTTACTACTTCCTTATTCTTTACTTCATCTTTACTTTATACTATTTATACTTAATTTATTAGCATCACTACTTCCTTGTATATGTATGCTTTATTTTTAAACTCATATTATATATACATCTTTATATATTTTCTCAATTGTTTCAACTTTTTATGCTTCTCCATAAAATTTCCTTATTAATTCTCCAATTATTTCACCTTATTTATGATTTAAATACAAAACCTTTGCTTATGTATGCCTCTTATCTCATAAACATCTTCTCTATTTCTTCCACTTATGTATGCTTCTTCTATACTCCTTATAGACATTTCTTTCTTCTTCTTTATTCTTCTCGATTTACATAAACATTTTTTTCTTTATGTAAACATTTTATCTGAGCTTCTGCGGTACAAAAATTTTTTGCTTAACCTCCTTACGTCAGCCAGCTATACTTCAGCCCGTATATGCTCAACTTTCCGATGCCTAAATTTAGATAATCCGTCGTGGCAGTCTTTTTTAGGCCGGACAACACTTTACTTTATAATACTTCCTCGTATACACATATATTCCTCCTGTATATACTCTCAATACACAATATTAATGGCAACTCAGTTTTCCTGCTTTTCTCGAATACGATAAACCTGCAACTGTGCCATTTACTTGTGCTTTATTATGAATATCTTCACCTTATTTTCACCTATTTATTTTGCATACATAGTTTACTAATCTTCTCATTAATATTCACTTAACACGACTTATTCTAGCTGCTTTTTTCTTCATAATTCCTATATGCATGTGTACATAGTTGTCTATTTATATATATTTCCTTAACCTCCTAAGTGTTTTATCTATATATTTGTCTTAATAACACTTGGGTATATATTATGCATATTTATGTTTCACTATGTACAACTTTTATTTACATTGAGACTTTGATCCCACCTCCCATTTTTGTTTTTGCTTGTTTCTTCTTAGTTTCTTATATTACTTGTATACTTGTTCCATATATAATTTTATTTTCCTTATCCTTGTCGTTTTCACTAGTTTCTTCTTCTAGCTCCATTGTTTCCTTTACTTTCTCCTATACAAATCTATTGTATCGCTCCATTTTAATTTAACAATCAGTTGTATTTAATTTATTATCTTTTTCTTGCAGATACGGACCTGGCCTTGGTCACACCATGCAGTTCTATTCTTGACCTTTCCCAACTAGCGGTGGCGCGGGCGCTTGGATTCAATGACCTTGCAGCTTTTAGCGTCCGCCGCAAGATGGCGACGTATATGCAGCAGTGGACGTAGCTTGAACGCGCGTAGTTTAAAATTGCCTTATCATTGTAAATAAAATTTTTTGAATTATGTTAGTTTTATTGACCAATAAGATTTAATCGCGTGAAATAATACTAGCGCGTGTTTTGAATTTTTTAATTATAATTTAATTGTTTTTTTTTCTCTCTTTATAACAACGTGTCAGGGGTAGCTTCGCGCCTCCACCACGTGTCACGAGTAATTTATAGGGGTAGCGCGTTTATTTAAAGAATAACTTCTTAGAGAAGGGCCT
>MU194152.1:0-20067 GCA_016904865.1 Pissodes strobi
GTTCCATATTTTACTGCTTTACCGTTTATATGAAGAGCAACATCTTCTTTTGGATATTCAACTTTCTCTATATATCCCTCTTTGAATGGGAAAACATATGTATTTCTTCCATCTTGAAGTAATTCATATTGATTATTAATGGAATCCCATTTTCCGATAAAAGGTAAAACAATGTTATAATACAATTTTACTTTATTAATATCCACAATATTTAAGATCTCAGAAGATGAAGAAGAAGGAGCATTTCTATATTCTAATAATTTATTTTGATCTTTGAAAAGTATGTGTGATCCGAATTTATCAATCGACATTTTACCTTCATGGACTATAACATAATAATTGTTTCTTTGCAATTAATTACCTTTTATACAATTATTTTTGCTTCTCGAAGTTCTTCCAATATTGATATAATCTCATTTTGGTGGCCCGTATGACCTGCCATTTGCGAAGAAACTAGTAATTTTAATCTTTCCACTAGTTCGTTTACATCATCATAATAGACATAATCAATTTTTTTATTTGATAAATTTAACAACGTTCCTCCTTTTGTAGATCTTGTTTTTGTTGTTCTCTGACGTGTTTGAGGTGGTCTTAATCTGCTTAGACTTGAAACGCTTGAAATGCTGGATGTAGTCGATTTGCTCGATTGTTTCAGTATTTTTTTTTCAATTAAATATGGTTTAATTATTGTTAGATATTTCGGATCGGTAGTTCCCTGTATCTGTTCATTAGCATCATAATTTCTTCTATAAGCGTTTGTTCTTTTTAAAATATCCATATAATTTTCAAGATCTTTTGATGTATAACCCTTTGGATCTTGGAAAAAAATGAGCTCATACAATCCGGGAGTTCCTTTGTAGGTTAAATTTTTAACTTTCAAATTTTCTTTTTCAAAATCAATTAAACTATCTCCAATTTTCCATTTTTCCGCTACAGGGTCATGAGTTAGACCGTGAGTGTTATCCACATCTCGTCTACCCTTAATTGCCAAATCAACAAATGTTCTTACGAGCGGATGAAATGCCTCAAGATATTCCTCATAAGCAGGAGTTCTAGTTAATTCAAGGATGTCTTGTCTAACTTCTTCGTCAGTTGGTTCGATTATAGTGGACTCGTTTGGACTAGAAGTACGCCCTCTTGCTTGAGATGTCATTGTAGGACTCAATCTGCGACTAGGGCTGGGTAAAAAAACATCATCATTATCACTATCATCATTCTTCTCATATATTTCTTCATCTTGCAAAAATGATGGTATTTCAGTGGGGAGATATTTTTTATATATGTTTGTCTGTCTTCTTGTTGGTTGTTGTTGTTTGATAGGTGAAAATTTTGAATGTTGAAGAGTTGAAAAGAACGAAGGTGAAGATATTTCCCGTTTTATTAATGGTTCCGATTTTATAGTTTTAATTAATTCCTGCAAAGGTTGAGTAATGGGCTTTAACTCTTTTTCTTGGCGAATTTTTGATTCTGCTATATCTGACTTTAGGGCTTGATATTTTCGCTTTACGGCTTTACGAGCTTTCACTAGTTCTTTTGCAATTTTCTCGTTCATGTTTATAGATATAGTTTAGATTATGAACTAATATTAACTTAATTGAAATGATGGTTATATATATTTTCTAAAATTTAATAAAGTTATCAAATCCCTTTCGATAACGACCAGATTTCATGTTGCAATCTTTATCAATAACTACAAAATCATAATCTGACCGCCAACAAATACCACATAAGTCTTTAAATTGTTGATAAGACATATCGGTATTTACATGATCATCATAAATATGTTTTAAATTTGTACCATCTTGTTTAAATATTATTAACAAATTGGTATTATCTCTAATTAATTGTGTAGGAACAGCTGAATATGTTTGGCTTAAATAAAAACAATCAGTATTTTTATGTCTACCGAAACAGAAGTAATCTCTCATAATATTCTGATCACAACAGACAATGTCATCAAATATGATTATAGAATTAGGTTTAATTTCATTCGGTGGTAATATATCTTCTTCACGAGATGATTCAAAATATCCTATTTCTTTAATTGAGTTTAATAGATTTCTTAAAAACTCGTATTTTGATTGATATAATGATTTTGAGTAAATATACACATTTCCAAATCTTAACCCATTTTCGGAAGTTAATAGGGCAATAATTACATTAGTTTTCCCACATCCAGAGGGTCCTACAACTATTGCTCTTTTACATGAACCTCCAAACAAGACACCATGCTTTCTAAAATTTATTATATCTAGATCATGATTTTTTATCGGTAAAGAAAACTGTTGCTTTTCGATCTGCATTAGATCAGTGTTGAGCAAGCTCTAACTGTTTCAATGAAGAAAGGAACTGTAAACTTCCTATTATATATATAATGGGATATGTTACATCTAGCTCTATTAAAAGCTTAATGCTCGTGTTGAAAGGTGGTTCACTAAACAGTCTTATTAATAAACTACCTTTTGAATTACACATTCCATCATACAAATATTGTGGTCCAGGAACAAAACTTGTTAAACGTCTTGAGCGAGGAGATAAGAGTAAAAATCCTTTAGACGAAGCTTGCAAAGAACACGATATTGCTTATTATAAATTTCCCGACTTGAAGAATCGCAACAGGGCAGATCAGTTATTAGCGGAAAGAGCTTTTCAAAGATTTAAATCGAGTGACGCTTCTTTAGGCGAACGATTAGCCGCACTAGGAATAGCGGGTATTATGAAAACTAAGTCTAAGTTAGGTATGGGTATTCAAAAGAGAGGAAAAGGAATAAAAAAAGGCAAAGGAATAAAATTGAAAAAACGAAAAAGAACTACCAGGACTATCTCATTTCAGTCAGCGTTACGAAGGGCGAAAAGGGGGATATTGGGAAGAAAATACAAAAATTTACGAATTGCGGCTGAAGATGCTCTAGCATCTATCAGTAAAGGAAACGTAAAGGTAAAACAACCTGCTAAAAGAATTATCCCAATTCCAAAATTCGGTGGTTTGTTACCGCTAATTCCAATATTTGCAGGACTCTCTGCATTGGGAGCACTAAGTGGGGGAGCTGCAGGAATTGCTTCATCAATAAATGCGGTTAAAAGTGCAAAAAATAAACTTGAAGAACAAAAAAGACATAATAAGGCTATAGAGCAAATGTCAGTTGGTAAAGGTCTCTTTTTGCGACCTTATAAGCAAGGTTGTGGATTATATTTGAAACCATATGCAAAAAACTGTTAAATATGCTACCTCGCAAACCACTTTCAAATTTTGAGTTAAAAAAATATGTGAGGCTTTTGAAAATCCCTAATTTTCGAGGAATATTTATGCGTAATAAACTACCAAAAGTTATAAATAAAGTTGAATGTGCTATTATTAATTTGGATGATCAATATGGTCCAGGAACTCATTGGACAGCTTATGTAAAGCACGGTAAACAAATTATTTATTTTGATAGTTTTGGAGGTTTAAGACCACCTGCAGAAATAATATCATACTTCTTTAGCGATGGTAGCAAAAATGACATCTTTTATAATCATGATTCCTATCAATCATATGATTTATCAATTTGTGGGCAACTTTGTCTACAATTTCTTTATATAAACATGTAATTATGAACTATTCTTTATTTTAAAGAGGTTGTGGGAACTGACATGTCATTTACAATAGCTCTTTCTGCACAAAGTAGTGAACTTTTTGCATCATTTAATCCACCAATTTACTTAGATGAAGACTCAGATTATGTTATAGGACTAACAAATTTTGAAACTTTTAATGCCATTCCCAACATTGATGAAACTAATAACAAACTGTATTACGGGAATTCAAACGATTATGTTGAAATACCTGCTGGTAGTTATGAAATAGGCGATATAAATAAATTTCTACAAAATATTTTTGATAAAAAAGGAATATCTTTTCACTTATATGCTAATCATAACACTTTACAATCTGAAATTAAATCTACGGCTGATATTACATTTAAAGATGGAACTATTGGAAAAATTTTAGGATTTAAAAACCAAACTATTAAAGGTGATGGAAAAAGTAAATTATCAGACAATCCAGCTGAAATTATAAAAGTTAATTCCTTATGTATAGATTGCAGTATTGCTGAAGGTTCCTATCTGAACGGAAGACCTGTCCATATTATACATCAATTTTTCCCAAACGTTTCGCCAGGATTTAAAATAATTGAAAGTCCTCAAAATATTATTTATTTTCCGGTAATAGTGAAAGCAATAGACAAAATTACTGTTAAAATATTAGATCAGAATCTCGATTTTGTTAATTTTCGAAAAGAAACTGTTTCACTAAGATTACATGTAAAAAAACTAAATTTATAATGGTTATTTTTTATAATAGAAACGATATTCAATCAACAGCCAATATTCAACAAATTCAAAAAACATATAAAGCTAAACATAATAAAGTTAAGTTTAGTAGTCGAGTCAACGCTAATAGATTAACAAGTACAAACAAACAATTTCTTAAATCACTTGGACTTAAACTTTTGAAATGAGTATACTTAATGTTAGCGAAAAACTTTATATTGACAATTCTATTACTCACTCAGAGTTGCATTCTTATGAGCCATATTTGCCAACAAAATTAAGCAACAATGATGAAATACTAATTCCCGTTCATGAAATTGAAAAGTATACTCTTCCCTGCGAAAGTTTTCTTTACATAGAGGGAAAATTATCTAAAGCAGATGGAACAGTTTCTAAAACACTATCTCTTGTAAACAATGGGATAGCATTTCTCTTTAGAGAAATGAGATATCAGTTGAATGGGGTTACGATAGATTCTATAAGGGATGTTGGTTTAACATCCACTCTAAAAGGTTACCTCTCATATAACACAAATGAATCTGACAAATTAAAAAATGCAGGATGGTCACCAAAGATAGCAAATACATTAGTTGATGAAAAAACTGGTTCATTTAATGTTTGCATTCCTCTTAAAATGTTAATGGGTTTCTTTGAAGACTATAGGAAAGTTATATTAAACGCAAAACAGGAGCTAATAATTGTGCGAGATAACACTGACAATAATGCTATTATAACTATAGATCCAAGTGAAATACCAAAAATTACTCTTCACAAACTAACTTGGACTATACCACATATTTCAGTAGCAATCCCTCAAGAATTATCATTAACAAAAATTATTGATAAGGGAACAGATTTAGTTATTGCATTTAGAAGTTGGGAATTAGTTGAATATCCGGAACTGTTGAAAACATCCAGACACAATTGGCCTGTTAAGACATCTACTAGAGTTGAAACTCCTCGTCATGTTATAGTTGCGTTCCAACAGGAGAAGAGAGATTCGAAAATATCAAATATGAGTGAATTTAATGATATAAACTTGAGAAATATTAAAGTTTTTTTGAATTCTGAAAGATACCCCTATAATGATCTTCTCCTGGACATAAGTAATAATAAATATGCTATATTATATGAAATGTATTCCCAATTTCGATCTTCTTACTATGCAAAAACCGAAGAACCTTTATTTGACCCAAGCGATTTTAAATCAAAAGCTCCTATTGCTTATATAAATTGCTCACATCAAAAGGAATCTTTACAAGCTGGACCTGTAGTAATGAGAGTAGAATTTGAACTAAACAAAGATTTAGAAAAAGATACTTCAGCGTATTGTTTAATATTACATGATAAAGTTTTCACTTACAACCCACTCACTAAACTTGTTAAACAACTTTAATTTTCAAGTTGCTTTTAATATTACATTTCACCCCCACCATCTTGAAGCACTACATTTATTTAACATTTGAACAAATATTTCTTAGTTGTATAAGATCATTTAAAGATAGAGCAACTCCAAGCAGGTTCTTAATATAGTTCATGAAGTAATGATCTTACAATATGTTCAAGAAATTAGACATTTTCATTAAAAATTTAGAAGAACTGAAAAAACGTATTGAATCATATTCCAATAAAAACTTTGTGTTTAAAAAATTTGCAACTTTAAAAATATGAGATTAGTTTTGGATATTCAAGCGTTCAAAGATGAAAAGAATAAATTTCTACCTAAAGAATTAGCTGCCTATGATGGAGAAAAAATTAGTCATTATGTTTTCAAGCAACCATTTTCTTTGAACTCTCTTTCTCCTGAAGCGCACAAGCAAGCTGTATGGTTAATGAAAAATCACCACTGCATTAATTGGAATATCGGTTATACTCCACTACACCACTTTTCAACAATTGTAAAAAAATTGACTGAACAAGCGCAATTTGTTTACGTTAAAGGAAACGAAAAAGCAGATTACCTAAGAAAATATTCCAGCAAACCAATAATTGAATTAAATGAACAACCAATTTTAATTGCTTCAACACCTAAATGTTTTTATCATTCAAAGTCACCATCTATGTGTGCGCTTTCAAATGTGTTTTATATTTATAATAATTTTTTTATGAATGAATAAAAAAAAATAATTTTATTTAACTTTGTTTTATTAAATACATTTCATTTCTCACATTTAAATTTCCTAATACACACATATATTCTTATAATATAATTTTAACATATTAAGTTCCAATACAAACTTTACTCTGTCTTTGTTCTGTAAGAACTCGCTACACACTTGTACACCTTTTTTACAAAACTCAGCATGTTGCATATAGTTCTCATACCACAGTATATCTTGAGCTTCAGCATCATTTCCCGCAAGCGCATAAAACCGCGAACAGGCTTCCGACATCAAAAAGTTTTCATAAAGTTCTAACACAAAGTTCTCCATATCTTACACAAATACTTCAAATTGAAGTTCTCCCAATTCTTCTTCTGCCAATTTTATCACATCTAATATAGTTGGATCTCCTACATATTTCTTCAAACTAACTACTTCAACAAAAAATCCCAATTGTTTCAGTTCAACTACAAACTGCAATACATTGAAATTTTCGAAGTATTGAGCACAAGCGGACGCACCTTTCGCATAATGTTCCGCAAACTCACAATAAAAGTCAACATATTCTGGTCTGCTATGCATAGCATTATAATAATTATCTGAAGTTAATTGGTTAAATTCTTCATGTAACTTTTTCACAACCTCATCCATAACTGTTAATGTATATAACTAACAGCGACTAAATGATCGTAAGTATCAAAGTTTCTTATAAACAGAAAATTCCTTTTTATTATCACATTGATGTTCTGGGAATGATATAAACTAGTTCATTATCTTCTTCATTATTATCACTATCTAGAATAGTTTCAAAAATATCTACAATTGATTTAGTTTCTTTCACAATAGCTCTTTTTTGATTAGTATATTTTATATTAATGTAATCACAATGACTTCTACACAATGGACAAACATCCTTCGTTTTTAACCATTCTGTCAAGCAATCTAAACAAAATTTGTGTTCACACCAATTTGGTGTGCAAATGTTTTCTTTTTCCAAAGAACTAAAACAAATAGGGCATTCCTCTTTCAAATGCACTTCACTTTTTTTCTTTTTTGAACTAACTGTTTCCGAACTAACTATTTCTGAATTGACCCTCTTGAGTACTCGATTTCTTAATTTGAGTTCTTCCATTGAAAACTAAACTGTGAAGTGAAGAAACATACAGAACTGCTGGTTTTATTATGTTTATTTAAGAGGGGAGGGGAAAAGTCAGGGTCACGGGCAAGGTCAACATATATGTAGATAAGGATGGGAAATGTATTAATTACATGATGAGAAAGACTCCTCAGTAAGCAAAAGAGAGAGAGCCCTCACGGAGGATAAGGTAATTACCTCCTCCGTGAGGACTCACTCTCGTTAACACACTACTAAAGAGATACTCACATTCTCCATAAGCTTCCTTGTTCTCATAGAATACATTTAGAATTTACAAGCACTAAAAATCCGAACGTCTATTTCGTAACACCTATTTGCACAGAGTAAACGTTTTGTCCATTGTCGAAAAAAGGGGAATAACCGTATATGTGCAATGTACACAAACCAACTAGGAGAGTTTTAAATGTGAAAACGGATATAAGTGTACTTATTTGGTTCATAACACGACTTAATCATCGCGTGATATAATATAAGTATACATATACCCTTTTCCACTATTCAAAAATAATAAATGTCGATATTTAAAAAGTAAAAAAGGATATAAGTCGACATACATCCTTTTTCTCATTATATATATTTCATTAGTGACTTTTTTTCAGATATATGTTAACTTGTACCTGTTTCCCCAAATTTATTGCTGTAAATTTAGACTTGTATCCAGTATCAGTATAAGTATGGAAGGGGTGGCCCCTAGCGAGCCTTGCACTTAGGCCACCAATTGGACCCGTTGTGCCCCCAGCCCGCATTAGAGAACCTCCAGGATGCCGGTCCTCCTTAAGAAAGCCCGCATCTCCTTCAGACTAACACGACGCACTGAATCTGGCTCGATCGACGTCACGCCAAAGATTCTGAATCTTGCCCACGCAAAGGCGGGGCATTCCGTAAGTAGATGGTATGGGATCTTGTATCCCTTTAAGCAACAAATTACACACACTTCTTATGGAAAATATACATATATCTTTATTCCCAATAAATTGTGGGTTTTAAAAGCTCCCCACATACTTATCTCATTTTTCACAATTTTTGACTTATACCCTTTTTCCCGCCGGACCGCCAGTTATTTTTAAGGAATAACTCAAGCAGGTTTTGACTTTGTGTTTGCCACAATCTGGTCATTTGCATTTATTGCAGTACTTTTATGTCATTCTTATCTTTGCGCTAGGTCATTAAAGTTAAAGGCAATATTTTCCTGGACCTTTTTTTTTATAATAATTACCATGCGGAATAAGTTTAATGAAATTTAAGGAGAGCACTGCTGGCCGCCCGAGTCAGAAGTTAGATGTGCGGGGTTGCTGCGGAGGAGTTTTTAAAGAAATACGTAATTTTTATGTACGATAGGATTCTAGGGTTAATTATGAAACATTACATAGGATAAAATGGAAAATATATTCTATTCTTTACAAACCTTCTGGTAGTTAATGAATCATCTAAGAACATCAGTAATTCATAATTCTTATGATTTCTCCTTAATGTCTCTGCCTGCACCTTTTCTTCAGCAGAGGATCCTGAGACAAGCTTCTTGTTGATGTTTGCCCTTGCTCGGATGTAGCTGTCTCTAATGGACTTTCACTTCTTACTTACAGCTTCCACAGACATATCCACTACAAATTCAAAAGGTAGAATTAACAACACTGACAAAGAGAAGGCAATTTGCAATAAGTATGAGAGTTCCATGACGTAGGCTGAAAAACCCAACACCCCTTCATTTGTACATATTTTCAATGTTGAAAATGTTCTTACCATTCATTTGTAATATGACCTCCTCCCACAAGTTTTTGATTATGGTTCGGCCTCTATTTTTTAACGGCAATCTAAAATCCGATAATGGGGTCCTTGCTGACACCAAGTGTATCAGCATTTCCTCATCTTCGCTTTCCCACGTTGGTTACTTCTTGGGGTCTCGGTGCTGGTGCCAAGTTGGCTTTCACTGTTGGGTTGAGATTGAGTGTATACTAGAGCATCCTCCTCACTGTACGCACTTACGACACCATCATTGTACAAATTGGAATATTTGTTAACGATGTGATCATAGAATTCAACATCTGAAAAAGAGATGCTAGGTAAATAAGGAGTTATTTAGCTTATATTCATAAAATACTGATTAAAATCATTATATAACATTTAAGGTATGAAATTTACCTAATCAATCAATACCATTGATTTGTATAGGAGTGGATAAGCAATAGCCGCCTGTCGCACTACTCAAAAGTGGCAACCTATGGGCGAAAAAACAGGTTTCTGCGCATGACAAAATCGACGCAAAATGGAAAAACGTAAACAAAGGTGATAACGTTTTGTCATGCGCACTAAAACACTTGCCGTCTCAGCAGGCGTCGGTCAGGATCGAACTTGACTGTTGTCTTTGACGTGTTTTGGTTTTGACGGCGCGGCGTTTTGAGTTAATAATTCGAGTTCGATTCGAGGCAAAATACCCGGCATCTCCTATTTCAAGTAAGTCTAATTATTATAAGTATTACTTATTTATACCTTATTGTTTGTTTCACTATGCTAACTGGGGCCCATTTCCCAATCGGCAAGACTCCTCTACCGAATATTTGGTGAAATAATCACTTTCGAAGTCCGGGCCTGCCTATTTACCTTCACGGTGCAACAGCTAGCTCCTACTAATTTTCTAATGCGCAAGTCCAAATTGAAGTTTCTTTGTTTACATTTCGCGGTCGTAAATTTGCCATGTTTGGTCTATTTATTGCTTATCCACTCCTATACAAATCAATGATCAATACTAGATCAAAATTTACGTACCAGTATTTATTCTCGCTAGTTCTTGGCTAGTCAAATTTACTCTAAATTTTATATACCACAGTAGGACAAATACAAATGCCAAGTCAAGCGTCGTTTACAAAATTGGCGTAGTGGTCGCCAGTTTTTAATAAAATGGCTGGCACTTACAAAACAGGTTTGAATATTATAAAAGCATCAATTTTTTAAAAAGACCGTTCTTTTGTATTAAAATATAATTACCTTTCGGCAGTAATACTAGAATACACAAGATTTAAACTTGTAAACAAAGACCGGTAATATGAACAATGAATATGGCGTACAACACGATATCCACAAAGAAAATGAAGTGAAGTTGATTCAAACCAACTACACCGACAGCGAACTGGCTATAGTGTGGAGGGGGTTAGAGTTCTGACGTCACTTGTCTCCTACTGGCCAGAGAGAGTGTAGCTTGCGACGAAGCTCTGAGAACTATGCTTTAGACTAGATTTTTGCTGAGCGCTATTATATATTCCAATGACGAGGTGCGCAGAGTCTTGTGCTGCAGATAATTAGAATTTGTAGGTTTGTGCTGAGGCCGATTATATTTTGCAGTGACGTCGCTGGAGGCGTGTCTTGTGCTACAATAGTTTATATTTAGTAAAATCGCTGTAGGGGTAATTTTTAAATCATACTGCGTGATTTTTTGTCTTATAATAGAGATAGTTACAATTATGGGCATTGTATAAAATATTAGTACAATAAGTAGCCGCCAATAAGGAAGTTTCCTGAAAAATTAAACTGATTATTTTTCGTTGCAAACTACAGAACAGTAAAGAAAACGATACGTATTTTTTTTATTTCTTCTAAAGATGATTATTACGAGAGCTATGCCAGTTTTTAGTTTTGTATATATAGGTATATTAAGCATGGTGCGACGTTACAATACATGTGTATTGTGACGTCATAAGCACATTTCAAGGCGTTGTATCTGCATAATTTGTCGACTTATGAAAAAAAGAAACACACCTGTCCACTTATTTTTCATGGGCTATTGAAATAAGCAATAAAAAAATTTGATGAAACTTCCTCATACGCAAACATATTGGTTGAAATCGCCCATTTTGTCGCCAGTCGCCCAACTTTTTTTTTGGTCGCATTTGAGAACTTAAAGTCGCCCAAACTGGCAACACTGCGCTCGATGAATCTTTCCAATGCACAGTCGTTCGCCGGCTAAACGAAGCATGCCCATTAGTCTTAATTTTGGCGAAGCAGTGAAACGACTCTGTGCTAAATGTTGGACATTGGGCATAAAATTAAAGTCATATTGCTGTGATACAAATTGCAGTGTTGCATTTGTAAATAGCTGCTTTATTTCGTTTTAAAAAAGTTTTTTGAAAATTTTTATTCATACAATTAATATACAGGGTGAAAGTAAAACGTTCCTAAATTGATAAAATTCAAGGAAAAATTGTTCTATATTATATGATTTTTGTTATTTTTTTAAATAGTGCTTTATATTTGCTATATAATTTCATAGGGGTTATTGCATTATTGGTGAGTTTACACCCATATAAAAAATACAATTTTTTTTAAGAATTTTTTTTTATAAAAGGTCTTATAAAAAATCGCCCAGGAACGCCCGCAAAACTGTTTATGAAATCTAATAGAGGAAGATGTCTACTATTATAATCTAAAAAAAAAATCGGCTGCACCTAGCTGCCACCTTTTAACCCGGCGATAGTCGCGCCTCTATTTTTACATATCTGGTCGCGCAGGGTCTTTGAGACCCAGTGTCTTCATAGAGCCTCCGGGATACATTTTTATTATATTAGTAAAATTTTATATTCAAACAAAGTGTCTCTAAGCAAAACTTTTTATTGGTAGTTATGTACATAGGTTCTTGTTTACAAATGTGATACCATTTTTTAGTATAACAGTTAAATAAATTAACTGGTGCATTATGTTTTGAATATCACAACTTCTGCAAAGTGCATAATATACCACTACATAACAAGATGAAATACTTAATTGTTCTAATCGGAATTATCATAATCAATATTAACACATTCCTTAAAATAAATATCAGCATGGCTTAGGCATAAATATTTGTAGAACTTTTTACAATAGTAACTAGTTTTACTATCTGACTTAACACATTCTTCACATCTTTTACGTTTCCCAACTTCTGGACGTGGCCGTTCCTGAGATATTCCTACAGCCTCTTGTCTTAGTTTTCTAACCTTACGTGGTAAATTGGTGAGAGTTGTCCTATGTCTTTGGTAATCACCTACTAGTCCACGGGCCAATTGCATTAAAAATGTTCTACGTTTCAAATTCACACTAGAGTTGTTTGATGAAAATATAATGTGTGAATTAATTTCTGCTATGTTTAGTAATGAATATAGAACAACCATTCGCCAACGTTTTGTATTTCGCGCACAGTTGTAGTTAGCTGATAACTCGTCTACAATATCAACACCACTTTTCGTTTGATTGTAAAATGTTATAATACTTGGCTTAGCCTTATCTTCGGTATTAGGGTCAATTTCGTCGTCAAAATGCATGCTGGACACCAGTAGTACGTTTTTTCCTTTTCGTAGTACGTAAGACACCAGGGTTTAATTTTTTTGGAATGCGAACATACTTGAGTTGAATTTACGATGCTTTATGTTCACAAATTCTGAGGGCAACTGTCTCTTGTTTTTTCGTATAGTTCCAACAAGAGTTAAGTTGTGATTCTGAAGAAGTTCATCAATTAATTCATAAGATGTAAACCAGTTGTCTACAGTTATGTTCCTGCCTGTTTTTGTTATTGGCCTAATCAAACGTGAAACAATACACTTTGGGTCATTACTTTGTTGAAATTCTCCTTCTGGTTGCTGACCTACATAAACCTCCAAGTTATACGTATAATACATTTTCGAATCGACCAACGCAAATATTTTTATACCATACTTATTGGGTTTAGATCGTATGTACTGTCTGAAGCTGCAGCGACCCCTGAATGCTTCTAATTTCTCATGAATTGTTACGTACTCACATATTGTGTAGTGTTTTTGGCAATTTTGTACAAATGAATCGAATATATCGCGTATGGCTGCCAGTTTATCCTTTTCACGCCGTTGTTTTCTGGTGTTTTTGTTATCAGTGCGAATGACACGCATAAGGAAGCGAAATCGTTGCAAGGACATTGTCAACCAAAATAAATCTATTCCAGTTCCTGCACGATTCCAAATTTCTTCTGTATTCAATCGGCTGCCTTTATGTATGCCTGCTAAGTACAGTAGTCTAAATAGAGCTTTAATTTCTACAAGATTAGTGGGTCCTGCATCTCTGGAACGCTGATAATTTTGGGAGATCGTTTCTATATAAATATTAGTATTTGCCACAATACTAGCGAGCATTTCTTCAGAAAAAAATAGGTTCCAGCATTGTACAGGTGTTTTTGCATTTTTGGCTACTCCTTTTACGCCCGGTAGATGCAAAACTATGTTTGCTCTAGAAGTTCGCACTCGCTGGGAAAATGGATGTTTGTTCCACTGTGTACCGTCTTTAGCAGTGAAGTATGGAACATCTTCGGTCTCAGAGTCTTTCTCAGTCTCACTTTCGCCTTCTTGCTCAGGATCTGAGTCTTCTCTGGTCTCAACATAATCTTCCCTATCTTCGTCATCTTCTTCATCATCAGGTTTTTCATCACCTAATTCTACTTCTTTGAGCAAACGCAGAAGTCTTTGTTGCTCTTTTTCGTACGGACAACTCATATCTAGGAAAAAAAAATAAAATATATTTAGAATATCTGTTCAAAACTAATAATAATATCATCTTACCTAAATATGAATTTAAATCTTAGTGATGTAAGACGCTATACAATTTAGTCGCGCTGGGTCTAAACGAAAAACTCGAATGATTAATTTGGTCGCGCCGGGTCTGACTACTAAAAATTCGTTTTTACGGAAACTATTGAAAAGACAAATCACAACTGACCGCTGCACGCGGATCGGTTTCTAACGTCAGGAAGCTAGAGGGTGGCGCATAGCAGACAACGTTGCCACTTCTAAAATATTAGCATAAATAATATCGTTTGGTCTGTGAGACCCGGCGCGACTACCGCCGGGTTAAGAAAATATCTATTTAATTTGGCGTGTACTTTAAAAATCAAGGATTTTGTGGAAAAATACTACGAATCAATACAAAAAATCCATAGTAATTAAGTTGACTTCATTTGATCTTATTTTTTTGTGTCTTAAATTCCGTTTAATGCATTTTACCTTGATTCGTAAAGGGTCAAACTTGCTAGAGAGAAGGGGTGTCCTGGGTGTTAACATATTACGTAATGCAAAAAATAATAATTTCATTGCTTAGCTATAACCTCCATTCACTAAATAAATATTATTAAACAAAAAACCTACTAGGCTATGGATCACCCATATACTTACGTTGGCATGGAGAGATGTTCTTTTGTTTAATAAAGTTTTCAATTTATCATACATCGTTTTCCTCTTTGTTTGTGTGTTAAATTAAAACGTAAAGTAATAGTATGGATTTAGAAAACTTTACAAATCATTCAGTTTACAAAATTTTGTGTGAAAATAATGTTACCTTTTGTGATCACAAGAGTGCCATAGAATGTTTACGTCATCAATTAAATATTCCAGAAAAAGACCTTGCGCCATTTTCTGAAAAGTTACGTAAGTTTTGTAAAAAACTTTATTCTAAATGAAGTGCTTCTTCTAGAACATCATCAGAATGTTTTCAACAAGATGCCTTATGGTTAAGTCAGTCATTTTCCATAAATAAAAGAAATAAAGAGGAATATCCTGCATGTTTGGAAGATTCATTGCCCTCTATTTCACGATCCTATTTAAGTTTATTTTATCGTCAGAAAAGAAGAAAAACCGAGTACCTCACAGAATACCCGCAGGACCATATCAAATTTGTTGCAAAAAATCTTTAATTCCAGATGCACAAAACGTTATTATGAATTTTTTTGAAAAGTAACCTGAACTTAAAAAAAAATTAAAATTTCTGTTAAAGTTTTTTAGAGTCGGAAGAAGAAAATCCTGTCATATCGAAAGAACAAGCGCTTAGTGTTTTTGTGGTTGCTGATTTAACAAAAATTCAATATAATATTATTAAAAATACACGAACACTTTTCCGAGCTATTTTAAAGTACAGCAAGCTAAATTAGATTGTTATCCTGAAAAATTGGCATTGCCCATAACAGTCATTTGTTAGAGTCAAACTACAGTCACTCTTAGATAAAACTACCGAAAGAATATTAGAATTTGTGGATATTCCAGAAAATACCTCAACTGAATATGTTCTTGTTTCTAAATGGGGCTGTGATGGAGCTTCTGATCAGTCACAATATAATATGACTGTCAGCGATCATGAATACGACGACAGTAGTATGTTCATTTGCATGATACTGCCCACAAAATTGCCAAATTTAACAATTAATTATCAGTTATTATTAACAATGGTTGATGGCAAAATTGTTAATATACTGACTGATACCAAGTCTTCCATGAGATGCTTCATATGTTATTGTCTACCGAAAGAAATGAACAATTTAAAGTTGGCTGCAAAACGATCTATTAAAAAAGAACATTTTTCGTTTGGAATCTCTTCACTTCATGCATGGATTCGCTGTTTCGAATGCCTATTGCACATTGCTTATAATTTGCCATTTAAATCTTGATCTGCATGAAGTGAAGAACAAAAAACCCTTAAAAGCAACAACATTTTTTTAATTCAGAATCAATTTAGATCACGATGCGGATTACTGATAGATGTAATTAAGCAAGGAAAAGGCAACACTAATAATGGAAATGCTGCAAGATGTTTTTTCAGTAACCCTGCCCTTACTGCCGAAATTACTGGCCTTGATGAAACTAGTTACTCGTTTTGGCGTTATTTTAAAAGTGATAGCATCGGGATATAAATTAAATACAATTAAATTTAAAGATTTCTGCCTCGAAACTGTAGAGCTTTATGTGGAGTTGTATAACTGGTTTTACATGCCAGTCTCTGTACATACAATTTTATTACATGGAGCTGGCATAATCCAGAACGCGCTTCTTCCAACTGGGCAGTTAGGAGAAGACGCCCAAGAGGCTAATCATAAATTATTTAGACACTATCGAGGAAGGCATTCGAGAAAAATATCAAGGAAAGCTAATAACGAAGATATTTTTAAACATCTTTTAATATCTTCCGATCCATTAATATTTTCTTTAAGACCAAAAATTGAAAAGATTGAGCAAGAACTTCCAGCAGCAGTTTGGAGCTTTTGGAATAATAGGTACTGTACAAAATGTGTATATTGTCACGAATTGTATTTTTTAACTGTTACGCCTTACTTAGCGTGTAGGAGAGTAGCTCAGATTTTAGAACGCACTACGTCAAGTTGAGAAGAGGTAATACAGCAAATCAGTTGTGATAGGTAATCTTAAAATAATCTATAATACGTTAAATAAGGTGGTTTTAAGTTTTATATCGAGACCAAAGCAAGATGTTAAGAATTCAGGGAACAAAATAGATATATTTTTAGCTGCCTAAAAAGAAATATAAAATTTGCAAAATCTATATATATAAAACAAAGTCGTGTTAGTTACACCACTTATAACTCAAGAACGGCTGAACCGATTTTTATCATCTTTGGTTTCTTGGATTTGTCTCCGCCCCGAATAGCAGAATAACTATTAAAATATCAGAAAAGTTCTCGGATAAAAAATTATACACAAAATTAGTTATAAATTAGGCTTGGAACTCTGTCATCTTCCGCAATTGACAGCTCATGTCACGCACGATTTTAGTTTTTTAGTATTATTTGATGTCCACTGCAAATCAGTGACATACTACAGATTATAGGATAGAAATTCAACGGAAAATAGTGGGAAAGAAGCATGTTCAAATCTAGAAAGATATTGAAATACGTAGAAAATACTCGAATAGAAAAATATAAAAATTATGGAGAATAAATGACAACAACTGTCAAATCGATTGGTATCAATCATTCCAGATTATTCGGTAGATCAGTCATCCGTACTTAATGTTGCTTAAATATAGATAGTAAAGCAACAACATTGAGTATTGCAATTCGGTGAAGTCCATCAAATACATCTGCAAATATGTTACGAAAGGCAGCGATATAGCGGTTTTTGGTATCCAAACCTCCAATACCAACGATGAAATTACGCGCTATCAAGTTGGGCGATATGTGAATTGCAATGAGGCGATTTGGCGTATATTCTCATTCCCCATTCACGAACGGCATCTCACTATTGTACATTTGGCGGTGCATCTGGAGAATGGCCAACGAGTATATTTCACCGCGTCGAATGTTGCTCATCGTGCAATTCCAGCGACAACATTGACCAGTTTTTTTGAGATTTGCCAAAGCGATCCGTTTGCACGAATGTCGCTTTACTCGGAGATGCCACGTTATTACACTTGGAACGCTTCATCGAAGAAATTTCAACGGATCCAGGCCATCCGGATGTGCGTTCTACTGATGCTCTTGGTCGTATTTACACAGTTCATCCGAAGAATGATGAATGCTTCTATTTGCGGTTGTTGCTGGTGAATCTTCGTGGGCCAACATCATTTCAATCATTACGAACTGTTAATGGTATAGTGTCCCCAACATTTCGTGCTGCATGTCAAGAGCTAAATTGGGACATGACAATCGCTGAAGCGATTATCTCTGCAACTTCAAGTCAGATACGCACATTATTTGCAATCATCATTTCGACATGCTTCCCATCGAATCCACGTGACCTGTGGAACAAATACAAGGATAACATGTCAGAAGACATTTTACACCGAATTCGTGTCAGTTCAAGAAGTTCCGATCTTGAGGTGAATCAGGAGATGCATAACCAGGCTTTGCTCTTGATCGAAGACATGTGCGGCAGTTTGTTAGTCAGGTTAGGAATGCCAGCACTAGATAGTGGAATGAATAACGCATTTATTGGAGGATTGGAACGTGAACATGAATATGATCGACATGAATTATTATACCAGTCAGTTCAAACGAATGTACCCCTGTTGAACCCCCAACAGAAGGAAGTCTATAATACGTTAATGAAGGCAATTGATGATGGAAATGGTGGCTTATTTTTTTTTTGGATGCGCCCGGTGGAACTGGGAAGACATTCCTCATGTCATTGGTTTTGGCCACTATATTCGTGCGAGATCTGACATTGCGGTAGCAGTTGCTTCTTCTGGAATAGCGGACACATTATTAGAAGGATGCCGTACGGCTCATTCAACCTTAAAATTGCCTTTAAACCTTCAACTAACCCAAACTAAGCTAAACTAATGAATAATCGACATGTAACATTGCGAAACACTGCGTAATGGCCAAAGTTTTAGTAGAGCATCTAAAATCATCATCTGAGACAAATGCACAATGGCGTACAATCGCGCATTTGAAGCACTTGATTGAACAGATGTTTTGGAGGCGCAATGATTTTATTGTCTGGCGATTTCCGCCAAACACTACCGGTCATTCCAAGATCGACTGCTGCAGATGAAATAAATGCTTGACTCAAATCATCAAATCTGTGGCGATATGTGAAGAAACTTCAGCTGGCGGCAAACATTCAGCATTGCTGAACGTTTTGTCTTGCATTCGCCATGACGATTAACAAATCAGAAGGCCAAGCCAAGTGTTTGTGGTCTGAATGTAGAAAATGCATGTTTTTCTCATAGTCAATTGTACGTGGCATCTTCACGTGGCGGCAAACCATCCGCTTTATTTATTCTTGCGCCTGAGAATAAAACGAAAAATATCGTATATCAGAATGTGCTTCAGTGAAGAGAATCAATCCGAGTCATCCAATGCAGCAATATACGTAACTGCAATAAAGCAAATGTCTTGCTGGCATGCCATTGAAATACTTGATTTTTGTACTTTTTAGAATCTTTGTTTTCTTTAAATATATTATCCTATTAAACTGATAATAAATGCGCATGATAATAACCCGAAAAATGTCGTATATCACAGTGTGCTTCATTTTTGGTTTCTTTAAATATATTATCCTAATAAACCACTGAACATAATAAATGTTTTGTATTGATTTTTGTTCGTTAATAAAATAATAAATTAAGTATAGCTAAAAGTTAACACGGCGTTCATTGGCTGTTAGGCGGTACGAAGTTCGCCGGGTCAGCTAGTTGTATTAATAAATTAAAAAATTTGGTTCGTATTTCGCACATTCCATACGTATTTTCGTTGGCAAGTGATATATTCCCGGATATTTGATCGAATTTCGACATAGCCACGACATATTTCAGTTGTATCGCTAAATGCAGTAAATTTCTGGTTCGGTACCGGCTTAGTGTTTTCAACACGAAACAGTGATTCATGCGATGAGCGGAAGATGGGGTAACGCCGCGTTGTCCATAATAAGGTTTTACTATTTCACTGACCAAATTGTACTAAAGTAATTGTTAAAATTTAATAATTTAATTTATTGTTCTTGCTTACGGTTTGCATATATGTTAGTCGGTTTGTTTAGGATCGTCTATTACTTCTTTTCTTGTTTGGTCTCGAAATACGTATTTAAATGTGCAAAATTTCACGTTACCTAATGCGGGTTTAGTACTAATAATTAGTACGCTTTTGAAGTTTCTTTTTGTGAAGGAGCACTTGGTCGAGGTGAAAATTGCACGGCCATGCCATGTCACTTTTCTACGTTCATTTGGTAGAAGCAGTCGATGCTCGTATCTGTAATTTTACAGACCATCTTGATGGGATTTTGA
>JAEQML010066130.1:0-20258 GCA_016904865.1 Pissodes strobi
TGGCGTCCCGCGTTCAATTCCCGTCGGTGGCAAGAATTATTTTTTTTAAGGTTATGTCTGTTTCTTTTTGTAAATTTGGGTTAGTTTTGTTTGGTTGCGCCCCGGAGCGAGCGAAGGGTCATGCGTGAAGTTAAGATTACTTCGAAATTCGTTCGGGCCGACTCGGGATCATTTGTTTTGCGTGGGATTTAGCTGCTAGTTAAATTATATAGTGATAAATAGTTTTGACAGACATATGACGCATGCGCTTTTACATGTTTTCCTTAATTCGTAATGTTAAACGTTGGGAATTTGTATTGATGAAGCAACTTGATCTCTGAAAATAGCAACCCAAATTTTTTTTGAAAAACTGTGCCCTATTTCTGTCCAAATAAAATTAGAGAAAAATTAGCAAATTTTCTAAAAAAGAGTACAGAGTACATGGCATAAAATAAGGAATATTGCTCTTAAAAAAAATACGTTTGGTTATCCTAAAAAACGCCAGTCCAAAATAAGTATTTTTATTTAAACCAGTTTATCTTGAAATAGAATATTAAAACCCAAACCATGAAAGTGCAAATCGTAAAGTGGCTTGGTTGCTTAAAGTTGACGAAATGGCCACTGTGTCTATATGCTCTTGGGGAAAATGTAAAAATAATTTTGGGATCAGGCATTTTTCTATGGAGTATTAACGGAACTGTCGGGCCTCAGCTGACTGGTGTGCATGTCATTATATGCAATGGTAAAGACACTTTTCTTTTGAGCCATTTCTGGCTTGGTAAGGACTATCCCACTATCTGCGTCTTCTTCCGGCCTTTTTTTGGGGTACTGAACTTCAAATCTGTAACATAAAATATTAAATATTGTTAGTACAAAGTCACATTAAAACTTCTATACTGTCCAAGTTTGCTATTTGCATATTCGCGATAAAGTCTGCAACAACGCAGAAGACACCTTGGTTCTGCTTTTCTTTTAGAATTATTGACAACATTTCGCACATAATAAGACGTTAAAGAAAATGCTGTATATTAGGACGTTTCGTCACGGTTGTTCATCAGTTGTAGTCCTACTGGTAGTTGAGGTTTTGAGAGCAATGCATTTTATATGGCAAGGTTCAACTACCAGTTCAGCGTCAATTAAAAATACAATCCTAGCTAGGCTCAGAATGTATCTCACTCTGATCGTCAATCTTTGAACTTTCAGAGCTATTTACAAAGTTGCGTACGTTGGTTTAGGCATCCAGGTTGAAAATTTTGAAAAAAATATTTTTATTAAATAGTGGTTTGTCTTAATAGATAAACACCTGTGTTCGGAGTGTTGTAGCAACGGATGTTCTGGACCTACAGTAGACTTCTTGCTGCTATCTACCTTTTTATTTGAACTAGCTACAGTTTCCTTAAACAATCTGGATTCCACCACAGGTTTGACGACTTTCTCGAGATCCGGTCCACCAGCAGATTTTCTCCGGTCAGAATTATCTTGCTTTTCGGTAACTGGTTTATTTTTGTTGTACCACTCCATGTACCTACAAAATTCTAAAGTAGATAAATCTAATCTAAATGACGTCTTTCATTGCTTATACAGGATTTTTCAAAAGAAATGCACTAAATTCATCTTCTGTATGAATTATGTTTTAGAGAAACGCTGAAACACGGGAATTGGTTTAATTTGTTGTTCGCCTTTCTGTAATATTTTCAGTCACCTCCCTGGTTTTTTCTAATGGCAACCTAGGGCATGTGTCTCTATGGGAAGGTCTTCTAAAACTGAATCCACATTCTTCAACTAATACCTTAGCGCTTAATAGATGTCAGTAGAGCTTTTATACAGCAATAATTAAAGAACTTCTTGAGGATAACTACGATAGGAGATTAAAAGTATGTGAAGAAATGATTGCAAGATGTGATGATGTAATGGATAAGTATATACCCTGTATATCGACGGGATATTGTAACTATTAAATATTATTATAACACATTTTATATAGTGCATACTGTTGCACACATAGCAAAACACGCTGACCTGATTAGGGTGATATTTGGTAATGTAACGTGACTGGGATTAATTAAGATCATTGATACCATTAATGTAAGACGAAATATTATACAATCAATAAACATAGTTAAGTAAGCTCAAGGCTATTATTGAGGCCTCGGATGAACGAACCTGACTCAACCTATTAACTCAAGCAACCACACTATGGCAACCCCTTGGTTGAGTTATTACATGGCGACCCTGCCAGTCCCTCATACGTGGTAAAGGTAAAGTATGGGGTAGTCAAGGCAACAAATCCACAGGACCCTATGAACTAGCAAGATGGCTAGGAAAAGAAGAAAAAAAGAAGAAAATTTTCTTTTAGGTTTTTGGTGAATACAAAGGGAAATGGTAGTTATGCATTATGCATGGAAGATTGAACATTGAAAAACAATAATGTGAATGCGAAAAAAAAAACAATACATGATAAAAGTGAATTAGAAATGTGCACAGGTATATATAGGCTATAAAATTTAATAGTTAAAGGTGCTAACGTAGTTATATGTTTTCCTTTATATAAGGATATATTAGGGTAACTTTCAAGTATTATATTTACATTATCATATTATATGCATACGTATATTTCCTAGCAAAGGCACCATCGTTCTATCTCAAATATATAATATATAACCATTTTATTTATTCACACTTAATACTCAATCAAATATTTGCAGTAAAAGTATTATTTATCAAATCGAATCGCTGGGACAGTGCCTAGCCGATTAAAAAGATCAAAAACTTCTGGAAATCAGTAGACCAATCGTATTTAAGTAGATGCACAAATTAGAGTTTAACTGAAATTCTAAAATCACACAATGCCGTTAAAAAATCAAATAGATAGTTAGTTAATCTAAAAATATTTTTTTTGATTAGCTCTCCGTTATGGGAAGTATAAATAAGTGCCAATAAAACAAGCTATACTTACGTAATCGAGGAGTATGCTAAAATAAACAAGGTAATTCAACAACATAATACTAGCAAAAATTATTTAAGTATGATAAATCTTACAACTTTGTACAGCTCGATTCATATTGACGTAGATTATTTAAATATCGCAGCCTATAAATTATCATGTTGTAAAGTATATAATAAAATGAAACGAAGTTAAATTCTTTTAGATAAGGAGTATCCATATATTATTGAAGTAATCGGAATTTCGTAATTATTCTATAAACAAAGGTTTTAATCATCTCCTGATGATGCTAACATGGTTAGCGAAACGCGCGTCGAGTGCAATAATTCTGTTTCGGTATTGTGGATAAAACTCCGTTTTAGAAAACAAAGGTTATTAATTTGTACCTGCTAATCGCATAATTACGTAGAGATTGCAAAATTCGGTATCATGCATATGCCAGCATATGCATGAAAAATAAATATTGAACCACGCGGCGGCATAAAGACAATATCGGAAAATATTAGTGTAGTGAAACTCAGGTAATTGGAGTTGATTTAAATTGAATGTTAGATTATTAATTACCGATAGGATGGAATATGATTCTTTTCCATATAGATGAAATAACTTTTATGCATTATCATATCATTATAATATATATAAATATTATGAAATATTAGTTAAAAATTTTGAAGAATAATAGGTCAGCTAATAGAAAGAAATTGCTGGTAGCTTATGCAATATAGATTAAATAATGTAATTTATTACATTAAATTTCACTGTACACGTTATATTTCTGTACGGAGTTATTACATTGATAATTGCAGTGACTAGTTTATTTAATTATTATGTCATATTTTATAGGTGAAATAAGCCTTAGGTTGTAACAATGGATTTTTGTGGCAAATAGTAACTTAGAGAGTTAATGAAAAAAAAACGGTATACAGATATGGCAAGTAGTAATGTCAATTTCAACAACAGTTGCGAGTTGCTAAAATGCAAAAAATGAAAGAGGGAAAATATTTTTTTTAGTAGGACGACAAAAAAACTAAGTTGGTAGTAAAAGGTCAAAGGTATCCCATCCTTTTGAAAATATATAGAGTATATCAGCAAGATAACGAAGTCGGTGGTCATTCATTGACGTCCAGAATCTCATTTGTTTATTTTTGACAGTTTGAATTATCTATCAATTCGATAAAACTTTGTGTTCCAATTTAGATATTTTTTCTCTTATGGGTTTCGCTTTAGATAGGAATTGAATTATAAAATAACTGTTGAATTTTGATGTCAACTCAAACTCATTGGGATACGCTTTGAATAAAATAAAAATTCATAATGAGAAATAATTTAGATTGATTCCGCAATGCTCAAACATTACTTATAAATTTTAAATTATTTCTAAATATAAACTGTATGTTCTAATATAGCGAACATCACACTCATTTGGACACGTTGCTTTATGGATTTTCTTAAACTAAGCGCAACAATATTACATGATTGAAATATAATTTGTGAGGGCATGGAATGTAGAATTTTATGTGTTGGAAAAATAATGAGATATTTGGCAAGCTAACAAATCAGTCAAAACGACAATTGGAAGGCAAATTCGGGCTAGTATTAGGACACTAATAATTTTATACGCAAAATACGGCTGACATAGTTCGTTCTTTGCAATAGATAATTTAATGCTGTTGTGCACATAGAAACGGGCTAGTATCACTCTTGCAGGTAGTTTTTACTTACTCATTTGGAGGCATTTGCCCAAGAATAGTGCGAACGACTGTGGATTGTGTGTATTTTACTTTTATCTAATTGTTTAGTTGTATAAATTTACATCAGCCCAGGTATAACAGATTTTTTGAAAATATAACAGATTTTCTGAAAATATTATCTTCTTCGACGAGGCTATATATTTTTTAAATGAAATGGTCAGTAAACATAATTATCGATTCTGGTCTGATCAAAATCCACAGTGGTTCATTATCATCATCATCATCATCAGCCTATACTGTCCACTGTTGGACAAAAACCTCTCTCATATTTTGCCATTCTTTCCAGTCCTGTGCCATCAGCATCCAGTTTCCAGCGAGTCTCCTTATGTCGTCACTCCATCGGGCTGCTGGGCGTCTTCTGTTTCTGTATGTTTCCACTCTTGGTCTCCATTGTAATATTTTTTTTGTCCATCGACCATCGGTTACTCTGGCCACATGACCCGCTGTCGAGACCATTCTGCGTATGAAGTGGTCACAGTGGATACCAGAGGGATATACACAACATCCCCAAAAAGTCAATGCGTGGGCTGGCATACTAAATAATGGAATTTCAAGACCATATTTCCATGACGAAAATCTTACTGCTGAGCGTTGTTTAGTTTTCCTCTCATTCGATTTAATACCTGCATTAGTAGTTATGTTTCCTAATGAGGGTGATTCAGATATTCCTCATGGTTTCAGCACAATGGCGCACCACCGCATTTTGATAAAGATGTTCAAAGGTGCTTGGAGGAAATTTTTCTAAATCGGTGGATAGGCCGACGAGCTTCAATTGAATGGTCACCAAGGTCCCATGACCTTACAACATTGGATTTCTTTCTATGGGGGTATTTGAAGGATAGAGTGCATAAAAATAGAGCGAACAGCATTGAGGACCTACAAGATAGAATAAGGATGGAGTTACTAATTTACCAGCCGATTTACCCTATTCACTTACTCACTGTATTTTCGGCCTTTTCTTCACCTCCTGTTCATTTTCTGTAACCGGGTTCGCAATACCAGTGTGTTGACACCCTATCCCATTTCGTTGAAAATAATTTACCTAGACACTTGGACAACTACCCATGTTTCTCCACCTAGTTTGCAACAACTTCATTCCTCTTTCCAACACACAGCGTTTCTTTACGCTATTTTTCGAGCCGACGACATGAATTTGCTTAATTACTTAGTTACTTCCACGAGTCTCTAAAACTGTGTGACACTATTTTCGGTTTGGTCAATACTGAGACCATACAGACTTGAAAATTAAAGTTATTTTTAAAAAAATTCCGAGTCTCTAATGGACATTACGACGTACTGCAAGTAAAGATTTAATTTAGAGTTTAAAAATTTCCCGAATCCCACTTGGACATTATGACGTACTGCAAGTGATGTTTCTGGTCAGACTTTAAAAATTTTCCGAGTCCCAGTCCGACATTACGACGAGCTACAAGTGAATATTGTTTTCAGACTATTTTTGCCCCGATAAGTTTTCGCTTTTATAGCAACTTTTTCGACTTATTTGTTCCTAGAAAAATCTGGAATCTACACATCCGTGACAATTAAAAACACCTGCAACGGTTATGACGCAAAACGCTCCAATTTTCGCTAAAAACAGCTATTCGAGTTTTAACTGGTTTTGTTAATTCCAATCCCCTCGAGTATTAAACATTTTACATTCCAAACTTCATTTCGTCATTGAAATTAGCTCACACATAGTCTTTAAATTCCAATCGGCAATTAAAATTTTGAGGGCACGACTTTGTGTCTTTTGTTTCAATTGGCTGGGTTTTGGAAACTTTCCTTATTAAAAACGCCCCCTGGTCAATGGTTTTCTTTTTAGAACAAAGTTGGGGGAACCTGCGTAAGAATGTTCGACAGCGGATGATATTCTTTCTAGTTAGTTCATCTAGTTTCATGTTATACTGCAGTCAAAAAACAAAAGTATAAGTCAACTCCGATTAAATTGGTTCTCGAATCTTGTGAAGTTAGACAGCTTGCCGTTTATTGAAATATATTCCAATGGTAAGTGATTTTATTTTAGTCAAGCTGTGTTAGTTGCATTTTGTATATTTTTATTAGGCAAAATGATTAACCCTTCTTCGCGATTCTGGCATTACTTCATGAAAGTTAGACTTCAATGTGTATTTAAATTGTGTTTAATAAAATAAAATTTTTATTTTAATGGAACGTTCTCCCCATTGATGACTTACTTCGAGACTTAGTTTAATTTTGGAACAGTTAAAAATAATTTTTAAAACAATTGTTGAATCAAATTTAACTAGATCAGGGGCTGGCTCTTGGTTCGTCACAATAGTATTTACCACAGACTCCGTGCATGTCAAGTAAAAAGTGGAGGTTACAGTCAGCGTTTGTTACATTAAGTCGAATCAGGTGAATGCTCAGGATATACTTCGAATAGTTAATTTTAATTAAAAAACTTATGTGAATTGGTTTTACTGTAACAAAACGAGTAGACCCTTACTTTGTTGGCAGTATCGGATTACGTTTTAGAGGACCTCCTCATAATCTAGGAGGCCATTTGACAAAAAAAGTTGGCGGAGCTAGAGATTAAGAAGTTGCAGGGAGGGGGGGGGGGGGGTGAAATATTACAGAAAGACGAACAACAATTTAAACCAATTTCCGTGTCTCAACGTTTTTCTAAAACATCTCATCCAGAAGATATGAATTGTTGTGCGCTCTTTCAAACAACTCAGTATATACGTACTTAAAGCATGTTAACATATCAAAGCAACAATTATAAAACTTGTTTGAAGATATAAATTAATGCATCAATTTGTTGTATTGTGGGCACCACACTCGATAAACTCGTTCACTACCTTCCTACCTGGAAGTCCTTTTTGTTGAAGGTTTCTTTCCTTTTTTCACCTCTTTCTCCCTTTCACTGCTAAGATCCGCATGGCTCTGACTCTTTTTTACGGCCTTCTTCTGACGATCAGGAGAACGTTTTCTGACAACCCCAATTGACCTGAGATCTGATTCAGATCTATATCGTTGCTTGAATTCTACGGACTCCGAGCTACGTCGTCTCGACCCTCTGTAAGGTGATTCCGAGGTTTTTCGTTTGCTGTGATTCGAAAATTCTGATCGGTAGCGGCTGACTGGCTCTGAGGATTCTGATCTGCGCCTGAAAGATCAAAGATAGCTTATTATACATCATAAAACGTTTAGCGTTGCAAATGCATACCTGTATTTTCCCGAGTCAGTAGTTTTTTCTGATCTTGGACTTATATCGTCTAAACTGTCATCGGAGTAGACGATGTCGGGAGACGTTTTGTCTTTCTCGTAATAACTGTGTTCGCTTTCTTCGCTATGATTTAGGGATGCCGATATTTCCTTTAAAACTTCCCTTTTTAAACCAGACCTAAAATGGCATCAAATGTTAAGTCGTCGTTGTGCTTTCCTAAAAATGCTAAAGGAATTCGTCAAACATTTTATTACCTTGATGACTTGGATCTCGATCTTTTAGTCGAGCCAGCATCGCTACTTGCCCTTCTCTGTCTCAGTTCACTCGTGCGCGTCTGTTTAATTTTCGGCTTGGCCTCCACGCCTTTGTCCACGCTCTGTTGCTTGTACGGCTTTTCGTATTTCTCCACAAGTTCAACCTCGCTTTCCTCTAAAATTAATTAAGAAGAAGTGAAAATGAGTGCACATATTGTAAACTAGTAATCTTATTCACGAAAAAAGAACACCCAGTCTAAAGTTTGAACTTGAGACTTGATCTTGAAAGATAATTATTATGCTTATTATCTAAACATGTTTTAAAAACAATCAGTAAACTTTCAACACATTTTAGTATAAAAGAACGTGCAACATAGATTAAAGAAAGACATATTAACGAATCATACAGATATCAAATTTATAGAAAACACACGCTAAGGCATGTGATGGCCAGGTCAGGGTACCCGATTTAACTGAAGAAATGTAAAACTTTTAGTCAAATTTTCATCGTTCAAATGAAAAAAAATAAATATTGGAAGTCATTTGCCCTTGGACTATAAATCCAAAAACCGATAGGAAATTCAAGTTCACTAGACACGGTTTTGCGCGCGGACTATTCCACCACTTAATTCGGCATTCATGCAGTTTCCCCCGAAAATCTTGATAAAAAGAACTCCATTGGTCAATAGGCGTTGCCAGAATTTTCGTCATCCAAGTCGAGGACCTGAGTGAACCTTGCCGTGTTACCTTGAAAAGCAATTGAATGACCTCATTTTGGTCCAGAGTGGAAAAAACCCAGCTAAAACGCGAGTAGCCGTTTTCGGCGGAAAAGAAGCGTCTTGCGTCATCACCAATGTTCTAATCGCTGCAGGCAAAAATTCCAGGCATTTCTGGGAGAACAACACGCCTCGAAAGTTGCGAAATATCACGCGTTTCGTGGGTGGACGGAGATTCTGGATTTTTCTGGGGGACAAAACGTGTCGAAATTTTTGCTATAAAACCACGATTATATCGAAGAAAAAGAAGTCTTATTCTCCAGTCCAGTTGCAGTGGGTCACTATGGCCAAATTCAAAATGTTATAAGAAATATCAGATGTAGCGAGTCGCTATGCTGAATATCATTTAAAAAGTTTAAAAAGTTAAATTAATAATTTTGTAGTCGATAATATGGTCTTAGTTGTGACCAAACCGAGAGTAGTGCCTTTCAGTTTAAGGGCTCGTGGAAATAACGAAATAAATAATTGAATTCATGTCAACGATTCGAAAAGTAAAGAAAAGTAACGGGGTGAACCATCGTCATTCATCGAGAGTTAAGATGTTCAAATCCAAGAAAAGGGAGCAACGGCGACAGGTTCCGAGTTCACGTTAGAGATAGACTGTAAGTTTAGTTCTAAAAATTGTTAGTATATTTGAAAACATTTATCGGTGACTGTTTGCAAGAAATTCATGAATAATTCAGTATCACATTTCAGTACTCGAGTTAGACTATAAATGTAATTCTTAAAGCATGAAAAATTACTGTATATTTGAAAACATGTAGCGTTGCCTGTTGGCAAGAATTTCAGAATTGTTTCGGCAAATTTAAATGATGAGGCAGAGTGCCTGTATATTGGGAAACGTTTAATGTAGTATTTGATAATTTCGAGAGTAGCCCATTAAATAATTAATGTTATAATACTTCGCATTTTATTTAGTTAATTCACTGCAGACAAGAATATCGCTGACCGAAATTATTTTATTATTCCATATTTTTTGACTGGCTAGGAAAATACAATATTTTAGGGAAGTTGCTACACTGAAAAAAAATCACAGTGTCTAATTAATAATACCAGTGTCATTTTCATTTATTGTGCCAGTTCTGATTGTCTGACGCTGTAGATACGAGGTCATATTAAAAATTTAAGCGAATAAATTTAGCCACTATAAAAAGCTCCCTTTCACTTATTTTATCAATTTCAAAACATCATTGATGTGGCTTATATTTATTTAATTATATTTAATATACTTGAGAATAGAAAGTAAGTGCTGGTTAGAGGCATAAAGTGGTTTTCAACTAGGTAGCGGAATATGGGTGGTTGCCCAAATGTAAAGGAAATTATTTTACGTCGAACTTAGGGTGTCAACACACTGGTACTGCGAACCCGTTTACAGCTAATGAACAAAGATTGACGAAACGGCCGAAAAATACAGTAAGTAAAGGATTAGGGTAAATCGGCGTTCATTACAGGCATAGCATTCTAGATACACATCCAAATGCAACTCGACAGCCATCAGCAATCAGCATCGATCTCGCAAATATCACCTATTCCTAATATACAACATATGTAAAACAGAACCATTAAAAATTGATGCCTACTAAACAGTTTATATGAGTTATTTCATACCGAAAAAATAGGCACATTATAAGTCAATTATTACCCTTCTTAAATATTGGTCATACTCTAGAAAGGATAATAATAAAAAATACTAATATCGAATTCAAATCATCAGTTAAGGCAATATCTATAATTGACGTCAGTCAAAAGGTGTAAATAGTGCACATAATTTTTAATATCCGATGTTATTTCAAACAATCTCGGCAATGTTTACTTTTCCGATGTTATATAATCAGAAACAGTCGACAATCATTCTAAACCAGGCCGTACTAATTAATGATATTAATTTCAACAGTAACAAGTCCAAGAACAAGGCCAAAGCCACACAAATACCAAAACAGCTGTGAAATTCAAACTGCTATCATAAGGACAAGGCATGGTGACGCACATTACAAAAAGTAAATATTAAGGGGAATCCAAAACTCGACCTGGAAACTGCTGAAGATAAAAAAATAATGGTCAAAGTATCAAAATACATTCGTATACATATTTTAGCATAAGTTGTACTGCAATTCAAATATTATGACTACTAGTGCTGGCAACCGAAGACGGTTTTTCGGATAGTCGGTTAACCGGTTTCGGATTATCCGCGGTTTTTCAAAAAACCGAAACCGGTTAACCGGATACTCGGTTAACCGATTACGCGATTTCTCGTTTGACCGATTAATCGATTAACCGAATAACCGGTTTCTCGGCTAACCGATTAATCGATTATTCGATAATCTAGTTACATGGCACTGAGCCACCGGGTTCTCAAGTAATGGTAAAAAAGATAGAAAGTAAAGTAAAAACTGGGTATTTGGAATGGTAACATACCACATACCTACTGGACGGTGATTATATTTGGAAATGCTTTTAGAGGGCGATTGAAAAATAATATCTACCTTTAATAGAATACCTTTATATAAGTTTTAAAAAATTGTAATATTTTTTCTGCTCAGAATTTATATCGATTGTAATTTGTAATAAACAATATTTTTAATTTAATTATTACCTTGGGGTTTATATCAACAACGACCAAAAACTGGAATAAATTTGGTTCACTAGAATTTAATGATTGTGCCCTAATCGGCAGGGAAACTGAACTAATGGAAATATGCTTAAGAACAAATTATAAATTATGTTTAGCCTATGATGACTGTGTATTAACCGATTAACCGGTTTTCCGATTAACCGGCTATCCGATTAACCGGTTATCCGGTTTTCACTATTATTCGAATACCCGGTTTTATCCGAAACCGGTTTTTAAGAAAACCGAATAACCGGTTTCAACTTTTCACGGTTTTTGCCAGCACTAATGACTACAATACCTTAAATAATTATAGTTTACCAGATGGGAATAAACGAATAGGGTTATTATTGATATTAGAATTCATCATCAGAAATAGTTTTCAATTGTTTTAGTACCAATATGTTTTTTAATAGTATTTACAACAATGTTCCATTTCGGTTTTACATACACAGTGGACCAACTAAAGTATAACATAATACTTGCATGTTCAACGCACCCATGAAACAACCATATAATTATTTAGTATAAGTATTCTGTATGATTCAAATGATAATTACAATTTTCAATCAAAATTACCGACTGATAAAAAATAAAAAGACAAATATTTTCAGAGAATATTTTTTTTCTTTTTTAATAATTAAAGATTTAAGAGAAAACATATATACGCATACTTATATTAATATAACATTAGGATAAGAATAAAATGTCAATATTTAGTACCGTAAACCGGGGTGACTATAGCCCCTAGAGGTGAAAATGGCCAAAAATTGAAAAATGTTTAAAAATTCGTAACGTTAAAATTTAGATATTCTTAATTAAACAACTGATGGAAATTAATAATATATACTTGAAAATATAAAATGCAAGCGTTTTTACATATCTAACTTTTATCTTTTGTTTTTCGTAGTCAGTAGAAAAGAACATGAAAAATGGCCTAAAAAAGTGCCCTAATAACTTTGTTCGTCACGCCGCGGTTTTTAACACCAAAAGAATTATTTTTATTTTTTAGGCATACCAAAAGGTTCTACTACCTATGTTACTCTAAATTTTGTTTGAAAACTTTTGGTGTTTTGAGATAAGAAGAGGCCATATTCACCCCTTACTAATTTTACATCTTTTGGGGTGACTCTGGCCACACGTAAAACGCTGGAGGTGGCAACGCGTGCAGAATAACATATTTTTATGCAGGGAATAATGATCGTTACAAATCGTTAGCACAGCGTTAGTCACATTCCAACTAAGGAAGAGGTGTCAGAAAACTTACCACAGGGATAACTGACTTGTGGCGGCCAAGCGTTCATAGCGACGTCGCTTTTTGATCTTTCGATGTCGGCTCTTGTTCACCTTTGTACTTACGTTTTAATCGCCTACTTACCACAAATTATTTACAGGAACTTTTTTTTTTGGTTAGTGGCCATAGTCACCCCGGAGAAGGTATTAGAATGGGTTTTAAGGAAATTGAAATACTAGGCCATAGTGGCCCCAAAGCAGGGGGCCCCAATTTTTTTTGCTTTAGAAAAACTCATGAAATCGAATATACATATATCCTTCCTATATATGAACCATTTTTAAACTGGTCAACTATTAAATTCGAAAGATTGTTGAGACTTGAAGATAATAAGTGGATCATAGTCACCCCGGCTTACGGTACTCATATTTTGTTTATATTTTTCACATGTACATGGAGCACTATTCAATGTCGGCCTACAACTAAGTCAGATGGAGTCCTGATACACACAGCAGCCAAGGGAGACCGACAAACGTCCTGAATTGAGTAAGGACGTAGATCGAAACCCATTGGCTGGAATCCAGGACCGAACTAAGCTCTATAGGCCAGAATAAAGTTTAAAGTACTCAAATATAACTTAAATTTAATTATGTATGGAACGATATGACTATTCGAATATTGAGGACCACTCGTTAATATGTAAGGAGGTTCCCCTCTTTTAGACATACTCATCAAATATAAGTTTTGATCGTCTCTACTATAATTGAGTTTTTTGAAAGCCGCTAACAAATCTTTATTTATTAGGGTGATTCTTTTCTTTTTGAACTTTTTAACCGTAAAAGATGTTTTGCATTGGGGACCAATGCAAGAAAGAGGGGGGCATGTGTAAACTAGTAATCTTATTCACGAAAAAAGAACACTCAGTCTAAAGTTTGAACTTGATACTTGATCTTGAAAGAGAATTATTATGCTTATTATCTAAACATCTTTTAAAAGCAATCAGTAAACTTTCAATAAATTTTATTATAAAAGAACGTGCAAACCGAGTAAACGACAACTTGGTCATCTGGCTAGTAGTACCTCGTACCTCAAGGGCAAACGCTTTCTGGTAACAGGTTCAAACCTCCCTAAAGTTACGTCAGTGAAAAAGTAAAAAGTAAAGTGAACCTAAATCAAAGTGAAACTAAATTAAGCATCTCAATATAAATTAAACGAATTAACCCTCTTAAAATCTAACATAAACTAAAAGTACTTTCAAGGGAACCTCAAATTGCTTCAAGGGAACAAAATAGGTGAAATAATTTACGGTGACCCTTATCGGTTATAAAACTAACCTTGTATAGGTGTCTTAATTTTTCTCGGCTTCATAATTCGGTGGCGACGTTTCGCCCTTGCTTTGATGATCGCTATTTCTTCATCGGACCCGTCATCGCTCTGTTCCAAATCAGACTGTACTCTTCGGCGCGGTGGCCTAAGATATTGCGGCTCTGTTTGGGTTCCTATATTTTGGTCAGTTTGGGTTCCTAGTGTTAGAATATTGGCACCTGAATTGTAAAATTAAAAATGACAAAAAAAGTTGATGGTTTCGAGGGTCGCCATTATCATTATTTGGTAACGTTAAAACTTTTTATAATCGAAAAGTGTCATTATTACCATGGCACTGTAGTAAAACTGTCCATAATGTTTGCTTATTTCATTTATTGTTTATCATATTAGCAAAGAAAATACCTGCGGGTAAAGACTGAGTTTCCAATCTCAAATCTCTTTCCCGGTCCAAAATCAGCTGGCGCAAGAGAGCATTTTGTTGACGCAAAGATGCTTCCAAAAATTCTTGCTCGGTTTGAAGCTTATTAACTGCATTGGGGAGTAACACTTGTGTCCTAGAAATATATGGTTTATTATTAGTATTAAAATATATTTCTCATTTCAATTTAATTGCAGAATGCGATTTGATTTATTGAAAATATAAAATCGTTGCTACATTATAGCTTAGAAAGTTGTCCGATTTAATAAATATTACCTCGCCGCTTCAGCTTGTTGTTGATCGATAAATCTTCTCATCAGTATGTCTTTTCCGCTATCCACAAGATAATGCTGTTGATATTGATCCGCAAAAGTAGCACTGTTTCGATGCGGTTCTCCACCAGCTCTATATAATAAATAAACATTATTTCAACCCTAGATTTCGAGGTGAATGGTACTTATTAGATTCGCCATGTTTACCTAGTAATTAGCCTTAAGATATCGGCGTTCCCTTCTCTAATGTAAAGTTGATCTCTCGCAGAATCCTGATGATGGTTCAAGTGCTGCATACTTTGACTTTGCTGCAGCTGATTCCTGCAAGAACAGTACTTTTGTTGCAAAAATATGTCCGATATAGTTAGAATTATGGATTACACCTAACATTTAGTTCAGGCCATTAATGTATTCATTGTAACGGAATATAAGCTAATTCCGCTCCACTAAATTCAGTTCAATTACGAATGATTTTCGATGTTTGGGATATGAATCGCCAGTGACATCTATTCGCGAATGGGTATATTTCGCGCAAGTAATTATTTAAGAAGCACAGGTACGCTGGTTTATACCTACAATTTGCGGATTTGTTTCACTGTAGATTACTATATTGAGTAGTGACATCTGTGCGGGAACGGGCTTATCTCATGTAGTTGATAATTGGAGAGCGTAGTACGCTATTTAATACCTACAATTTATGAATTTAATTTACTATAGATTACTATATTTAGTATATATTGTGTATTTCTTTGTTTTGACGCCGCATGATCTATAGTAGTAGTCACATGATATAAATTATCCAATTAAACATCGAGATACATAATAGGTTGAACGACTTGAATTTTGGAAGCAAGGTCGTTTTATCTTTGTGGCGACGCTTGACTGGGTAAGTGCTGATATTTAATCTTGAAATATTTTATTCATCTTGCAATATATTTCACTAATTTTTTTATTTTTTAAATACATAATTAATAATTGTTTCTGATTAGCTTAACATATTTGGCTAAAGCAAGAATTTAGCATTTTTATATTACATTTTCAAATAACTTATATCTTCAATAATCTTAATTTTTGTAGTGACCGTTCGGTAAAAATACCGATTTATTGGTGAATAATTTCGTCTCTCATTAGTCAAATTCATGTAATTTGATAGAGGTTTAGTCCAAATTTACAGAGAACGTAATTATTTCATCGTTTAGGGGTCACGCACATTATTTTACGTATTTCCATTTAAATTGAACAGTATTATTTGGGGAATTCTCAGAGTGGATTTTATATATTCCTACAAAGGTGGTAAATTGAATTTTTAGTAGAATTTCTCTGAATTTTCCCTCATAGTATTGTTAGATTTAATATTTTTTTTTCAGGCTTATTTCATTAAAATTTCAGTTTATTTGCAACATCAAACATATAATTATTAGCACTTGCCCTGTCGCGTCTCAACACTGATGTATCGACATTAATTTGCATTTATGAGAGGTTAAGCTCACATGTGTAAATTTACCTGGTTTTTTTTCTTATCTTTTCTCTAAATTTCTATCTCAATGCGAGATAGTGATTGCCTTATTTTTATCTTTAATTGATTGAGGCGTAATTGCGCTCAATTATCGTTTATGTGCCAAGGGCCATATATAAAAAAGTAATAGAAATTACTTATTTGGAGTTATAAGACTCGTTTATAGAGAGGTTGTACCTCTATTTTTTCTATTTATCATTAAATTCAAGTTATCTTTTATTTAGATTTGCCGAGAGCCACTGTTTGAAACGTAGTTCCATCATTTTCGTTTGAATTTTAAATTTCAGTCATCATTTTCTTTTGAATTTCATATCTTAAAGTAAAGAAAAAGAATATCTTGAGTAACAGTAATTATTTATGATTTTTGCTTAACAGTAGTTATTTATAATTTTTGCTTAACGGTAGTTATTTATAATTTTTGCTCAACTTAAAATTGTAATTTAAGTTTCTGATTATACCAGCTTTAACGAGTAAATTTTTAAATGGTTGATTACTTCTTCCTGGGTAATAGTCTAACTGAGGTCCACAGGATATTTCCCTGAATATTTTTTTTAATTAGCGATATACATTGGTCTAAAACTAGGTTATTAGTAGAGAGCTATAGACGGACTCAATTCTCCCCCCCCCTTTTTTTTTCCCCCCCCCCCCCCCCCCCCCCCGGTGCCACTGGGATAGACCCCGCCCACTTGGCCTCGGGTGTATTCAACCTTGAATGACATTGAGCTAATTTGACCTTGAATGCCCTTGACAGTTGATCTTGAATGCCCTTGAGTTTTTTTGTTGAAGGTCGCGCATATGACCTTGACATTGCCCCAAGTGAACGCTCTTGGGACTGTTTGCAGAGGGTTATTGTTCACGAAGATTGAAAGTCAGTTAAGGACATGCAACTTGACTTTGTGCGCCCTTGAGATAATTTCTAGCGACATCGACCTTGAGTGTCCTTGTGGATATATTAAGATAGGGCCCCACGACCTTGAACGCTCTTGAGACTGAATATTGGTTACATATTTCGGTATGACGTAACATAACCTTGAGAAATATGTTCTGGGCGCTATATAAGATGCCATAATGTTGAAAACAGTCATAATCTTTCTGATTAGTGAAGCAGTGTGTTCAGTATTCTGATAGTCGCATATTGTATTATCTGTGTGGTGTATTTATTAAAGGTACTACTACTTATTTCAAACAATAATGTCTCTTTCACAAGAAACAATTATCGAAATTAATGAGAGTTTTAACAAATCAGTGGAACAAATAGAACGCATACCTTTTTCCTCTCTAGATATTGGAAAACGATATATTATAAAGAACCTACAATTAACAAATGGTCGTTTCGGGAAAAGTGTTATTGCCACATTATTTGATAAAGAAAATGGCTGTGTTTTTAGTTCTTATTTACCGAAAAGGGGTGCTGAAATTATTACCAAAGAAGTTGCTGAAATTATCAATAACTCTAACGAAAAACATAAATTAACTTATTTAGGACAAAGTGAACCCGCATACTCCGGTGCCAAAACACGTTCTCTTGTGAGGTTTGATAATCTGGAATAATTACAATATCTTCGAACTGTAATAGTTTTAAAAGTTTGATTACATTTTATTATAATACATTATCAGAATGCTGACACGTTGTTTTGTTTTTCACACAGGGCAATATGACCAATTTTATAAATAATGAAAGTCAAGTTTCATACATTAAAAGTTTAGCAGTACTGCTAAGAAATATGCGTGAAGATATTATCACGTATTTGAGAGAGTGTGTTGCCGATGCGAACGATGAAAATTATGCCAAGTACCTGAAGGACGCATTAAATTTTTGTATTGGTGCCCACGTGTGTGAGAAGTTTGTTTATGGTTACATTGATCTGCACACATTTTGCAGTCAAATGCTTGAGGAGGATTTGAAGCTATTGGTAATTGAAATCCCACAAATTCCCAAGGACCTCGTTGAGAAATACTGTCTTTATGAAGATGCATAAGTTACATCAGTTTGATGGAACCCAAGCTTACACCACACCTCGAGAGAAATATGTTCTACGCGAAGATCCAGTGGCAGCATCAAAAATGGGCGAGAAAACACATTATTTACCACATTCTTGTAACTTTTTAAGACCAAACAAAACATTGTTTTCAACATTCTTATAAGTCAGATATTGTTTAAATATATATTATTTTTAAACATGTGCAAAGTATAGGGGTTATAAATAAAAAACTTTTTTTGTAATATTTTTGTTTTTCATTTAATATATATCTATTAGTACAAAACTTGTATCCAATAATTCTGGGAAACTATTTTGGTGACAGGTTTCTACTTGTGTATAAATATAATCGATTTCGAGTGAAAAAGTTGGTGTTTATGGTCTAATACACTAGAAAAACAATGATAGCCCCATTTGCCCCGTGTAACTGTTGTCATATTCTTATTTTCCTAGCTGCAATCATATTATTGACCTTCTTCTCAATTATCAACAATATTTTCATGTTTTTTTTTCATCCTCTTTTCCAAATTAGTTATTTCCCCAACAATATTTTCTTTTCGTGCATCATAGTATTTTCTTTTATTTTCAAATGTGTCCATTCTGCCATCAACACTTATCAAATTTTTATTACAAGCTTCAGATATTTTGTTGACTGTTTCTGTTAACTCTATGTGCAATTTATGGATTTCCTCACATACATATATTTTGGTAGTAGCATCATCACTGGTTTCCGGTTTTGCAACGCCAATTAAACGCTTTCCCACAATATTTAATTGATTATCGGATGTTAGCTTAAATCCTATTCCTGGCGCACCACCATGCAAAATTTGAACTCCGTCACCATGAACTACCTTCTGACGACCAAACTTATCTATTGTGTTATTGGCACTCCCCATTTCGACGAAGAAATAAAGCTATTAGCTCTTACATCAATATTTATTAACTTTTTTTCATTATTTTCCATCCATCCCTCTAAATTACGTATTTTTTTAAGATTCTCTAGATCATTGATTATATATGTGTTTTCAACACCGTCCATTTTTCTATCTAGGCTCTTCAATCTTTCATTAATATGATTTTGTAATTCGTTTAATACATCTTTCATTTCTTGGCGAAGTAACTGTATTTCCTCAAGAACATACTCTTGGGTAGTAACATCGTTATCTACTACCGGTTTTGCAACATTTGATAGACGTTTTCCCCCAATATCATAGTGGCCATCAAAAGTTAACTTGAATCCGATTCCTTGTGCACCACGTAAAATCCAATATTTGCCATGTACTCTCTGACGACCAAATTTATCTATAGTGTTGTTAACACGCCCCATTTTTAACAAGAACTAACTACTAATTATAATTTGTTTATTTTTATATGGGAACCAAAACTAATTCGTTAATATAAGTACATCAGCTCTAGAAAAAATAACTTAGTATAAGTTTAAAATGGCGCCTGTTAACAACAACACAATTGACATATTTGGTCGTCAGCGAACCAGAGCAAATGATGGATGTGCTCGTGGGCTGCCAGGCACTGGTTTCAAACTTACTACCAGTGGCGACTACGATATTCAGGGGAAACGCTTAACTAAGGTATCCGATCCAAGAAGTGTTAAGGATGCAACCAATAAGCAATATGTAGATCTCAAAATACATGAATTACGCCAATTATTTGCAAATCTAATAAATAAAGACGTAATGATTACAATGAGGAAGATTGCACAAGAACAAAGAAGTAGTGATTTAACCGAAGAAGTCAAGAAATTGATACATGAGCAAACACATGAAGATAGACGAAAATGTTTAATAATGTTTACAAATTTACAAAAAGATATTATGGAATTAAAAAAGAATATTAAATGAAAAAAATATCTAGACATTATGCATCTCTTCACACTTCTACCGCATTAAAAAATCTTTGGGATTTTAATTGGGCTTTAGATAAACAATTAAACGTAAAGATGTATTTTTAGTTGTTTGCTACATTTACAAAGATAACATTAAACCATTATAATATACAA
>MU194153.1:0-10939 GCA_016904865.1 Pissodes strobi
TTTAAGTGCTTTCTTTATCTTCGCTTCTCACCTTACGTAAAGAATCCGGTATTACCATCGGAGTTATACCCCTGCACGCTGAGTAAGGCGTGGCATCGCGATTCAAACGTATGATGACAGATTGGTGGAGGCATTAAGAAAAAATTAAAAGAACTGTCATCACGAATACTCGCGACATTATTATTAACTTTCTTAGCGAATCATAAAATGCACGGTAATCGGTGTGGATAACTGGTTTAAGAGATTGTAATTGATCATACTTATCACTCTTTATTGCAAGAGGTGTATCGTACAATTTATTCTTCTTGGCAAAGGCGACCATTCCTGATCAAAGTTTAATTTGTATTCAATTCCGTGTGAAGAATACCTAAGGCCTCTTAAATCTGTTACACAAGGATCACCTTTCTTGAGCCCAGGCCTTATTGAAGAAAATAATGTAATGTCGTCAAAAGACATAACAAAATTATAATCTACCTATTTGACTTTGTAAGGTTCACTTTTCCTTGCCTGTTGAATGATCTGTAAATAATTTGAAGGCGCCTGAATTTCCCTTTTCTACTTTGCATTCTCTATGGTGAAATGGACGCTGTTACATTCCATTTGGAAATGTCCCTTTACTAAATATTTTTGAATTATTGTGATTGAATATTGAAGTAAAGGATTTGACAACAAATTGTTTCGGTTTTGAGCACAACATCCACCACTTTAAAATATTTGGTTTTTTTGGTTATCTTCCTCTTTTATTTCTGTTCTAGAAAGTCCGTGAGACAAGATGCGAAGCAATTTGCGTCTAAGCCGCCTTCACCTTCATGCCATACAAAGCAAACAACCTTGTTATCCTTCAAACTATAAACAGTAAAATTGTGACATGCCAGTTTTTGTTTAAAGTATAGCATTCCAGCTGGTAAAAAAGGAACTAGCTGAACCGCTTGGACATCCATTGTGTATGTGCATACTTCACCAGCCAATGCTTTTTCTTTGTCCAAGGACTTTTCTTGTCTCGCTCTGGTTTTGCTAATTAAGTGTTGCTGATGGATGTCATCCGATACGTTTCCTTGTTTGAAACCAAAACACAAATCACATTGGTCTTTGCGTGGTTGGAAAATATCTACGTTTAGGGCTCTCATTTCTGCCATAAAAACTGGCTTGCTGCAAATTAGCTCCTTGTCAACTTTCTTTCGATACACCTCATAGACTTCACTGTAAGAATTAAATACATTTTCCAAACACATTTTACTTGTGGAAGCCCGACAGTAGTGGGAAGGTAACTTGGGTAACTTCTCAAGAAATATTTTAATTGCAGTTTTCGTTTGAAGGAGTTTTTGAAACAATGCCAGAGCTGTGACTGTTTTTCACCCAACTTAGTACTGATCATTCCCTCAAAGACAGTGTTGACAGAAACATTTTTTTGCAAACAGGTAGTACAACATTGTTTACCGTTAGGTGGTAAGATAAAGAACACTGTCGACGGGATTTCTTCTTGGTTGTTTTTTGAGTTGTTGCACCTTTATTTACTAGAGCGGGCACAAAGGTTTTATTTTGGTTCCAATCCATCTCCGACCAAAATTTATTAAATAAATCGTGTCTCTGAGCATGAGTTATCAGCTTACATTGTCTTTTATTCTTAGAAATTAAACATTTCTTCGAATCACACCGCTCTCCCATTTTTCTCGGGTTTTTAATCATTGTCTCATCTTTTAATCCATTTTTGCCTGTTTCTTTTCCTCATATTCTTTTCCCGCCACACACTGTAACCAAATCGTAAAAAGTTGGCAATAAGTGAAGAAATAGTTCATACATGATTGAAAATGAGCCTCTTAGGTTTTCGGTGTCGCTGATTACGAATTCGATAGTAGTTTTGCAAAATTCAAAATGGCGGATCCAATATGGCAGACCACATTCGCCAAAAATGATTTAATGAGTTTAAAGATCACTTTACTTATATTTTTAAGGTCACTGATTACGAATTCGGTACCAATTTTCCAAAATTCAAAATGGCGGATCCAATATGACCGACCATATTCCCCAAAAATGGGTTAATGAGTTTAAAAATCACTTTACATGTATTTTTAAGGTCACTGATTACGAATTCGGTACTAATTTTTCAAAATTCAAAATGGCGGATCCAATATGGCCGACCACATTCTCCAAAAATGGGTTTATGAGTTTAAAAATCACTTTACATGTATTTTTAAGGTCGCTGATTACGAATTCGGTAGTAATTTTTGAAAATTCAAAATGGCGGATCCAATATGGCCGACCACATTCTCCAAAAATGGGTTTATGAGCTTAAAAATCACTCCACATGAATTTTTAAGGTCACTGATTACGAATTCGGTACCAATTCTCCAAAATTCAAAATAGCGGATCCAATATGGCCGACCACATTCTCCAAAAATGGGTTTATTAGTTTAAAAATCACTTTATATATATTTTGAAGGTCACTGATTACGAATTCGGTAGTAATTTTTCAAAATTCAAAATGGCGAATCCAATATGGCCGACCACATTCTCCAAAAATGGGTTTCTGAGTTTTAAAATCACTTTACATATATTTTTAAGATCACTGAGTACGAATTCGGTACTAATTTTCCGGAATTCAAAATGAAAATTAAAATAAAACGCAAAAATTATCTACGTATATAATATATTTAGGTATTGAAGTAGGTGCAAAAGGATGCCAACTACTATACAAACAAAATGCATTTTTAGTCTTCACCGAGCAATTCTTCGGAGCTTTGTTCGTCGAAGTCCAAGTTCCCCTCATCTCATTCTTCGTCGACTTCTTTGCCTTCGTCGATCCAATTCAGCGATTCGTACAATCCCTCCTGAGGTTTAAGAAGTCGTACAGCCTCGGAAAACAATTTAGTGCTTTTTTTAGGAGACGATTTTTGTAGGCTGGAAATTAGTGGGTCTGAAGATACCAAGAGCCGGTTAAAGACATCACACAAATTGTCTATTCTTGAAGTCTTCCGGCCGAATCTACTGCGATATTGTCTCAAGTGTTTATTCCGGGCTTCCTGAGCATCCTCGGACAATTGCCCAATTGGCAATTCTGCGTGGGAGATTATTTGGTGGCCGTGCATTAAGATTTTATGCAGTGTCGGTGGCATCGGATACCAGCTGTACAGAGTGACATAATTTTCTGCTGTAATTAAACAATATTCCCTGTATTTCTCTGCATCAACAGAAAAACCACTAGATAATGCTTGTAAAATTATGTAGACTCTGCGAATTAATTCAGCGTCTAAACCAATCCCGTTTCTTCTGCGGAAATTTCATGATTTCGAAAAAAAGTCCTGGCCGTATTACCGTCATTGATATTGCCAGTTCCTTGCTTTGGCCTATCGACAATTAAACCTAAACGTTCTCTGAAGGCATCTTGGATTGCCGCTTTTGCTAGAGCAACTTCTTGTTTCGCATCTGCTCCGTATGATTTCCAAACTTGTATTTTTCTTCTGTAGGTTATGTGTTGAAAACAATTTATCCACCCGTACAAAGTAGATAGTCCGTACGCTAGGTGAGGCGTTTCAATTTCGGTTTGGAGAACTAGGTTCAAGTCATTGAACTTTGTTTGAGTGAGTTTACACAAATAACAACGCTGAGCTGATGAGACACCACTTAAAGTATTAACAACCTTGCCATCTATCATTGTGAAAAAAAGTTTATAATCAGCGGTCAGGCCGGTCATATATTTATCAGATGAGAAGGGTTCAAGAGATTTAATTTGGTTCTCAAGATGGCTTTTGATCTCAAGTGTTGGCGTCACTGTTTTTCGACAAAATTCTACCCTTAATGGTCTGCAATAACGCGGAGATGAAGTTCGTGGATTTTTCCAGACAATAATGTTATTATTAGAGTCCTCTAAAATGGCTACCAATTGCAGAGGGACAAGTGACGTAACAAAAACGCTCGCATCGGATTTGTCTTTATCACTAAATTTCTGTTTGTACTCGCTTTGGCCGGAACTCCCGTCGCATCCCCATTTTACGAACAATGTAAAATGAGTTATGTTTCGAAAACTCCTTGTTGAAGTTCGAAAATTCGATCGACTGTATGGTTCAACAATGATTGTAACTTAACTTCCGCTTTTGTCTCGGTTACTTTGATATCAGGTGGATAACAACGTTTTTTAGCTTCTACAACTGTGTTCCACGGTGGAAAAAAATCATTCTGAAGTAAATTTTGTACATTCCGAATACACTGATACGTTTTATGCGACATTTCTCCAGCAATTACAGTGGAGAGTGCGATATCCCCATCCATCTTAAGAGGAGCCGGCTTTTTCGATTCTGCAAGAACTACTTGGTAATTTTCATCTGCTTGTTGAGGATTTATTGCTGCACTCTTAAAAATGTTTGCCACTTTAGGAGCCCCAGACGCACGTAAGTTCATTTGAGCAGCGTACACTATCTCATCGGGTGGTACAGTCAAGCGTAGTGCTTCAGTTCTTTTTCTTTTCGCCCGTCACTTCAGTCGTTGAATTGCATTGGAGGCCGACCTAAAGAACCTCGGACCGAGGAAGGCTCGCCATGAACCCGCTCAGATGCGTTCTGAAATGGAAGGACTCACTATAGAATTTATTATGAGGAATTTAAAATTTTTTTACCTTAAACGTGGTTTTCACACTAACCCATACTTCGTTAGTCTTAATGAAATTTTGTACTGTTTGGTGCGAGTTTTTCCACTTTTGCTTAATTTTGTATAACACTGGTCCAATTTTATTCTTTGCTTCTGGATCAAACATAAAATGCACTTGAGACTTTTTCGAAAATTGCTGCTCTAAATGGCCCAGCATCGTATTTAAGTCCAAGTTTATATGGTTCTTTAAAAGCATCAATATTTCTCCCCGAGTACACGATATTTCGGCAAAAGTTTCCACTGAAATAACAGTACAATCTTTATATTGTTGTTATTATTATTATTATTATTATTATTATTATTATTATTATTATTATCGACTTGGCCATGTGGCCTTCGCACTCCCTCAAAGGGGAACATTCACTCATCCCAGATATTCTAGATATCAAAAGGATTGAGCTCTGGTGTGACCCTTTCCATGTTATCGGGTCCTGGATGGTGGTCGGTCTTCTGTGCCCATGAACTTCCTAACGACCCGTGCAGTCCCTAGTAACACCGCCTTCTGCATGATTTTGTAGAGGTGCTCACTTAGTCCTAGTTGTTTAAGGTTTTCTAACAAAGCTTTTGGAATAAGTCCCGTTGACGATATTATTATTGGAACCGTTCTGACACATTGCATCTCCCATTGCCTTTTAATCTGCTCTTGAAGGTCTCGATATTTTACGATCTTCTCGTTGGATTTCGTTTGTAGGTTGCTGTTGTTTGGTATGGCCACGTCAATAAGCGTCGTTCTTCTTAACCGTTTGTCCACTAAAATAAGATCCGGTCTATTATTGACAGTTCTTTGGTCGGTGAGAACAGTACGGTCCCAATACAATTTATATTCGCCATTCTCAAGTACTGGCTCTGGTGCGTACTTGTAGTAAGGAACTTTCTCCGTCGCCACAAGATTTAGTTTCACTGCTAGTTCTTGGTGCAGTATTTTTCCAACGTTGTCATGTCGTGCTTTATATTCTGTTTGTGCAAACACCTGACATCCTCCCGTTATGTGTTGAATGGATTCTGTCGCTTGGCAATCATATCGACACCTGTCACTCTGTACTGAGGGATCCGAAACAATATACTTAAGGTAATTTCTGGTTGGGATCACTTGGTCTTGTATAGCCAAGAGGAATCCTTCTGTTTCAGGAAACATTTGTCCCGAAGCGAGCCAGTAGTTCGACGCGTAATTGTCGACATATTCCTGACCAACCTCGTTGACGTGTCTCCCGTGCAGTGGTTTTTCTGCCCATGATCGATGTTTTTCTTGATCAGTAACGTGGTGAGTATCTATTTCGCGATCTCTCAGTTTTAGTGGTGTTAAGTCGTCTATTTCACATATAGCTTGATGAAGAGCGGACGACCTAGCCTTTTCTAGAAAGAAATTTCGTAGTAGTGTAATTTGTCGATCCATTTGTTTGCCAATATCCGTTAATGCTCTACCGCCCTGGTGTCTTGGGAGCGTAGTTCTCTCGACAGCACTTCGGGGATGGTGTTTTTGGGCCTTTGTTAATAGTGTCCTTGCCTTCCGTTGCAAGTTCTGGATGTCCGTCTTGCTCCACGCCACTATACCAAAGGAATATGTCAACGCAGTACAGGCATACGTATTCAGAGCTTTAAACAGGTTTTTACTGTTAAGGCTAGTTTTCAATATCCGCCTTGCTCTTGTTGTAAACTCAGAAGTGATTTTTTCCTTCATAGTCCGGTGATCTATGCGTGTTGCCTGCAGCATTCCCAAGTATTTGTAGGTGTCATTTTCTTCCATCGCCTCTATCGTTTGACCATCCTGCATCTCGAAGGATCCAGGCTGCACTTTTCCTTTTACAATGTTGTTAATACGACACTTGTCCAGCCCAAATTCCATTCCTATATCATTAGAGAATTCTTCCAGTATGTTCAGCATCTGGTCAAGTTGGTTTCGGGTGGCTCCCAGTAGTTTTAAGTCATCCATATAAAGCAGGTGATTGATTCTTATAAGCTCTCTTCTGTTCTTCTTAAGAGCAAATCCATAAGCAGTGGAATTTAATCTCGATGATAAAGGGTTCATGGCTAGGCAGAACCAAAGTGGGCTAAGAGAATCGCCTTGGAATATGCCCTTACGAATCGGAATTGTGCTGGTCTCAATAGTTTCTCCAGTAGGCAGTTGTAGATGCATAGTTGTTCGCCACACTGCCATAGTGTTTTCTAGGAGAGTCACGATACGTTCGTCGACTTTGTAGATCTTAAGGACATTTATAAGCCATTCATGTGGGATTGAATCGAAGGCCTTTTTGTAATCGACGTACGCAGCATAAAGATTTCTCTTGTTACCATAAGCTTGGTTACAAATTACGGAGTCTATAATGAGTTGCTCCTTACAGCCCATAGCTCCCTTAGTACATCCTTTTTGTTGAACAGCTATAATATTGTTGTTCTCGCAATGCTGGTATATGCGTTCTGTAATACATGCTGTTATAAGTTTGTACATAGTTGGCAAACAAGTAATTGGCCGGTACTTTGATGGATCGTGTGTATTTTGCGAATCTTTTGGTAGCAAGAATGTTGATCCTTGAGTTATTATTATTATTATTATTATTATTATTATTATTATTATTATTGTTATTATTATTAAAATAGAGGGACATAAACGTTCTAGCAAAAAACAGTCTTATTCATATACGCTAAAATTATTTCAACACGTCATGTGAACATTTTAATGTAATAAAAGATGTCTATTTTATTAATCTAAGAAAATTTACGTGACACGGCTCAACAAAAGTGAGGTTAGCTCGGCCTTCCGAAGGTTTCGGAGGCTAATTTTAACATATATTCATAACAACACAGTCGCAAACATATTTTGCTTCGAATTAGACTGGAGTCGAGTGTAGATTTTTTGTATTCCCTTCTTACGATCGGAATTATCGTTCTGTCAGAATAAAAAAGCGTGAATGTTTACATCACATTTTTGAGCATCAAAAAAGGTATTTGGTATTGCTATTGATACATGAAAATAATGTACATACCTCCAGGATTATCCTCCATTTCGAATTGTTCCAATCGAGCCATTACACTTCAAAATATTGCCAATTTTATCACAGCGACATTTACACTCTCAAAGACGCAGCGAATGTCAATGTTTGAACGGTAACCTTGGAGAGGCGTACACGCGCAGTTGAGCGCTTTATCGCTCCGTTGTTTTCGCACTGTAGTAGAACAATGTCTTCTCTAACGTATTTAGCTATTAGCAAGTCGTAAAAAATATATCGATTTTTGGACTTATTGCCAACTTTTTACGATTTGGTTACAGTGTGCGCCATTCTGAGGGCTTTTGCCATGTTCCTTCTCCAGTTAGTTGGATTGGCCTCTCATTTTCTTGCTCGTTTTTTCTTGTTGGCTTGTTTTTCTGTTGTTTCTCCTGGAAGTTGTGTTTCTTGATTACGGCGCAAGGAATTGTTTGGTCCGCCCTCTTCTTCTCTTGCTCGTTTCTTCTCATTATCCCGTATCTCTCCTGTTGTTTCTTCTAAAAGTGTTTCTCGATCATGGCTCAAAGAATTGTTTGGTTTCTTCATTTTTTCGAACAGCGCGGGAAATAGCGTTGACGATTTCTGTCATTATCATTATCCTCTGAATCACTCGGATGATAACTTGATCCTGAGTCTTCGAAGGGATCACCTTCCAAATCAGAACTCATAAGCAATTAAATAGTGGTTTTCTTATTTTTTGTTACCTCTGAGCAGACACTGTCTTTATCAGTAGATGGAACACTGCTATTTAAATCGATTTTTTGGTTGGTCTCTATTAGAGTTATTTTGCTTGAGTCTGAAGGTATTTCTTCATCAATAGTAAAAAAAGGTTCTTCATCAACAGTAAAGAAAGGTTCTTCTCCTAACAATACCAGTTGATCATTACCGAGATGTTTGTCGTCTGAATTTGCCTCATTACTAAGTACTACGCCATTTATCGGAAGAAGAATATTACATTGTTCTTGCTTTTGATGGTCAGATTCGAGTAGTGCATCGTTTGGAATTGTTTTCAAAGCCCTCTCTAATATAAGGACAGTCCGAGACTTCTGAAAAGAAAATTAAAAACTGTAAAATAATTTCTGTTAGCCCCTACAGATTTATAACTATAAACAAATTCCTAACCCTATAGATTGTCCTGAAAATTTGTGATTGTGAATATTTTATATCTGCACAAATACTTATAAGATTTCAAACGAAAAACGCGGGGCGCATGCTTATTAATAAGCAAACTTAGAAATATTGTTTTTCTTAACGCTAGTCTAATACAATAATATGTACAAGTAGGTATATTTATTTATTATGTATATTTATATAAACATTATTAGTTACATTTATAGATAAGATGAAGTAAGAAGTATAGAGATTAATCGTCGTTGAGCAAGCTTACAAAAAAGTTCATTTGCAATGTGCCCCACGTTTTTCGTTTGAAATCTTATATTTTCGCAGATATTAAACATCCACAATCACAAATTTTCAGGACAATCTATAGGGTTTTACGTTTCAACCCCCATTTGCCCCCTCAGCTATCCCTCCCGGACATAATTTTGTTATAATATTGTATTGTCACCGAACCTACACAGGTGTACCAAATTTTATTCAAATCGATTAACCCGAAGTTGGTTTAAAAAGCAATTTAAGTGACAGTCAAGTGCCGGTTAATCAAGTATTTGATTTTATTGTCCTAATATAAGGAACAAACGGGGTAAAATGACGCGATCGACAGTAGCAAAACAGAACGCTACCGCCGTACCTCCCCTGCAAAACATAAAAATAACGCCCGACGAGTTAAAAAATCTTTTGTCAACTTTAATAAAGGAGAATACACAAGAGTTGGTGGACGAAATTAATGTTTTAAGACATGAAATATGTGAACTAAAAAAGTGTAATAGTGAGTTATTAACTTTAGTTACTAATACCGAAATAAACATACAAAAACAAAAAAATCAACAAGCAGTTTCTACCCTAAACACGGTCTTAAATACCTCACTTGAATCAACTTCTTCCCAAGACACTGTTATAGAAAATCAATTCGCTACGTATACCGAAGGCAGTCAGTTTCATAAAACTGGTCCTAAAGACCAACACAGGCAAAAACAACCAGCCAAGAGAAAGATAGTAATGGGAGCAAAAACTGATAACGTAGATGATACAAATTTTGGGTCAGCTGGGCGACTTTGGATCTACGTTGGCAGATGCAGGCCGGAGTCAACAAGTGAAATTATTCAAAAGTACCTGGAGAAAAATGCCCCGGAGAAGGAATTTACGGTAACAAGATTGGACAGTAAGGGTAAGAATGTTGCATACAAAGTTGAAGCCCCCAAAGAGCTAGAAGATATTTTGTATACACCTTCATTCTGGCCGAAAGGGGTGCTTGTTAGGAGATTTCGTTTTCCAAGAAAAACAGGACAACGAATATTTTAACTTAGACACTAACACGAACGGAACAAGACTTAAAACTATTCACGTAAATTCTCAATCCATTATAAATAAAATAGGCGAAATAGAAATATTATTGCATAATGAATCGCCGGACATTCTCTGCATTTCCGAAACGTGGTGTTCAGAAGTAAATATAAATTCTGTTAAGGTTAACGGCTATAATATAGGGTCTTTCTATGTGAGAAAAAATCATATTCATGGTGGTGTACTTATCTATGTCAAAAATGAGTTACAATCTGACGAAGTTTTGACTGTTAACCAATATGCCTTAGAAATGCACATTGAGTGTTGTGCGGTCTCGTTTATACTGAATAACTGTAGTTTTTGTATTATTTGTATTTATAGGCCACCCAACGGATGTTTTTTATTGTTTATTAATAACCTGACTGCAATTTTAAATTATTGCTCAAAAAAATTCACTAATATAATAATATGTGGCGATTTAAATGTAAATTGGTTACATAACTCATCTGATAGGGATTTACTTAAAGATTTACTGGATAATTTTGCATTAAATTTAAAAAATTTAGAGCCGACTAGAATTTGTACTAATAATCAAAATATTGTTACATCTACAAAAATAGACTATGTTTTGACAAATGTATCACCTAACTTATATAATGAGTATGTTGTGAATTTGGGAATCGCAGATCACCTAGGTCAAATTTTCGAAACCCAATTTGAATCTAAATGTAGTAAAACCGAGACCTCAAAATTAATACATTTTAGAAATACAAGTGTACACCATTTAACAAACTTACGTAATGAGATGTTTAATGAAAATTTCAATTGCACTTATAATCATATAACAAATATTAATGAAACTTATAATAACTTTTTAAACACATTATTGTATTATATTAATTTAATATGCCCTG